>NW_025559451.1:0-35505 GCF_020424385.1 Procambarus clarkii
ACCAAGGCTCTCACAAGGTGTGTGTGTGTGAGACAAGACCAAGGCTCTCACAAGGTGTGTGTGTGAGACAAGACCAAGGCTCTCACAAGGTGTGTGTGTGTGTGTAATTGACAAGACCAAGGCTCTCACAAGGTGTGAACTGTGTGTGTGGTCCCGCCTCTCAACTGGCAATCACAAGGTGTACAGGTGTGTGAGACATTGGACCAAGGCTCTACACAAACTGTGTGTGTGAGACAGCGAGGCTCCACAAGGGGTGTCACAGTGTGTGTGTGTGTGTGTGAGACAAGACCAAGGCTCTCACAAGGTGTGTGTGTGTGTGAGACAAGACCAAGGCTCTCACAAGGTGTGTGTGTGTGTGAGACAAGACCAAGGCTCTCACAAGTGTGTGTGAGACAAGACCAAGGCTCTCACAAGGTGTGTGTGTGTGAGACAAGACCAAGGCTCTCACAAGTGTGTGTGTGTGTGTGTGTGAGACAAGACCAAGGCTCTCACAAGGTGTGTGTGTGTGAGACAAGACCAAGGCTCTCACAAGGTGTGTGTGTGTGAGACAAGACCAAGGCTCTCACAAGTGTGTGTGTGTGAGACAAGACCAAGGCTCTCACAAGGTGTGTGTGTGTGAGACAAGACCAAGGCTCTCACAAGGTGTGTGTGTGTGTGTGAGACAAGACCAAGGCTCTCACAGCTGTGTGTGTGTGTGTCACAAGGTGTGTGTGAGACAAGACCAAGGCTCTCACAAGGTGTGTGTGTGTGAGACAAGACCAAGGCTCTCACAAGGTGTGTGTGTGTGAGACAAGACCAAGGCTCTCACAAGGTGTGTGTGTGTGAGACAAGACCAAGGCTCTCACAAGGTGGTGTGTGTGTGTGAGACAAGACCAAGGCTCTCACAAGGTGTGTGTGTGAGACAAGACCAAGGCTCTCACAAGGTGTGTGTGACAAGACAAGACCAAGGCTCTCACAAGTGTGTGTGTGTGTGAGACAAGACCAAGGCTCTCACAAGGTGTGTGTGTGTGTGAGACAAGACCAAGGCTCTCACAAGGTGTGTGTGTGTGAGACAAGACCAAGGCTCTCACAAGGTGTGTGTGTGTGTGAGACAAGACCAAGGCTCTCACAAGTGTGTGTGTGTGTGAGACAAGACCAAGGCTCTCACAAGGTGTGTGTGTGTGAGACAAGACCAAGGCTCTCACAAGGTGTGTGTGTGTGAGACAAGACCAAGGCTCTCACAAGGTGTGTGTGTGTGAGACAAGACCAAGGCTCTCACAAGGTGTGTGTGTGAGACAAGACCAAGGCTCTCACAAGGTGTGTGTGTGTGTGAGACAAGACCAAGGCTCTCACAAGGTGTGTGTGTGTGAGACAAGACCAAGGCTCTCACAAGGTGTGTGTGTGTGAGACAAGACCAAGGCTCTCACAATTTGTGTGTGTGTGTGAGACAAGACCAAGGCTCTCACAAGTGGTGTGTGTGTGTGTGAGACAAGACCAAGGCTCTCACAAGGTGTGTGTGTGTGTGTGAGACAAGACCAAGGCTCTCACAAGGTGTGTGTGTGACAAGACCAAGGCTGTGTGTGTGTGTGTGTGTGTGTGAGACAAGACCAAGGCTCTCACAAGTGTGTGTGTGTGTGTGTGTGAGACAAGACCAAGGCTCTCACAAGGTGTGTGTGTGTGAGACAAGACCAAGGCTCTCACAAGGTGTGTGTGTGTGTGTGAGACAAGACCAAGGCTCTCACAAGTGTGTGTGTGTGTGAGACAAGACCAAGGCTCTCACAAGGTGTGTGTGTGTGAGACAAGACCAAGGCTCTCACAAGGTGTGTGTGTGTGAGACAAGACCAAGGCTCTCACAAGGTGTGTGTGTGTGAGACAAGACCAAGGCTCTCACAAAGTGTGTGTGGAGACAAGACCAAGGCTCTCACAAGGTGTGTGTGTGTGAGACAAGACCAAGGCTCTCACAAGGTGGTGTGTGTGTGAGACAAGACCAAGGCTCTCACAAGGTGTGTGTGTGTGAGACAAGACCAAGGCTCTCACAAGTGTGTGTGTGTGTGTGAGACAAGACCAAGGCTCTCACAAGGTGTGTGTGTGTGAGACAAGACCAAGGCTCTCTCACATTTGTGTGTGTGTGAGACAAGACCAAGGCTCTGTGTGTGTGTGTGTGAGAGACAAGACCAAGGCTCTCACAAGGTGTGTGTGTGTGTGTGTGACAAGTGTGTGAGACAAGACCTCTCACAAGGTGTGTGTGTGAGACAAGACCAAGGCTGTGTGTGTGTGTGTGTGAGACAAGACCAAGGCTCTCACAAGGTGTGTGTGACAAGACCAAGGCTCTCACAAGGTGTGTGTGTGTGTGTGTGTGAGACAAGACCAAGGCTCTCACAAGGTGTGTGTGTGTGTGTGTGTGAGACAAGACCAAGGCTCTCACAAGGTGTGTGTGTGTGTGAGACAAGACCAAGGCTCTCACAAGGTGTGTGTGTGTGTGTGAGACAAGACCAAGGCTCTCACAAGGTGTGTGTGTGTGTGAGACAAGACCAAGGCTCTCACAAGGTGTGTGTGTGTGTGTGTGTGTGAGACAAGACCAAGGCTCACACAAGGTGTGTGTGTGTGTGTGTGTGAGACAAGACCAAGGCTCTCACAAGGTGTGTGTGTGTGTGTGAGACAAGACCAAGGCTCTCACAAGGTGTGTGTGTGTGTGTGAGACAAGACCAAGGCTCTCACAAGGTGTGTGTGTGTGTGAGACAAGACCAAGGCTCTCACAAGGTGTGTGTGTGTGAGACAAGACCAAGGCTCTCACAAGGTGTGTGTGTGTGAGACAAGACCAAGGCTCTCACAAGGTGTGTGTGTGTGTGTGAGACAAGACCAAGGCTCTCACAAGGTGTGTGTGTGTGTGTGTGAGACAAGACCAAGGCTCACACAAGGTGTGTGTGTGTGTGTGTGAGACAAGACCAAGGCTCTCACAAGGTGTGTGTGAGACAAGACCAAGGCTCTGTGTGTGTGTGTGAGACAAGACCAAGGCTCTCACAAGGTGTGTGTGTGTGAGACAAGACCAAGGCTCTCACAAGGTGTGTGTGTGTGTGTGAAGGACAAGACCAAGGCTCTCACAAGGTGTGTGTGTGTGTGACAAGACAAGACCAAGGCTCTCACAAGGTGTGTGTGTGTGTGTGAGACAAGACCAAGGCTCTCACAAGGTGTGTGTGTGTGTGAGACAAGACCAAGGCTCTCACAAGGTGTGTGTGTGTGTGAGACAAGACCAAGGCTCTCACAAGGTGTGTGTGTGTGTGTGTGAGACAAGACCAAGGCTCTCACAAGGTGTGTGAGACATTGCCTGTTCAACATACAATTAATGAGAACATGTCTGTCTTCGGACTTCCAATACAATGTCTCCCTTCTGCTGACTGGTAGCGTGTCAGAGGTGGAGACCCGAGGCCAGTTTGTTATTAATTGGTGTTATGAACATGAGTGGTCGTGGCCTCGGCTGCCTTCACGTGAGTGGACGTGGCCTCGGCTGCCTTCACGTGAGTGGTCGTGGCCTCGGCTGCCTTCACGTGAGTGGACGTGGCCTCGGCTGCCTTCACGTGAGTGGTCGTGGCCTCGGCTGCCTTCACGTGAGTGGTCGTGGCCTCGGCTGCCTTCACGTGAGTGGACGTGGCCTCGGCTGCCTTCACGTGAGTGGTCGTGGCCTCGGCTGCCTTCACGTGAGTGGACGTGGCCTCGGCTGCCTTCACGTGAGTGGTCGTGGCCTCGGCTGCCTTCACGTGAGTGGCCTCGTGGCCTCGGCTGCCTTCACGTGAGTGGTCGTGGCCTCGGCTGCCTTCACGTGAGTGGACGTGGCCTCGGCTGCCTTCACGTGAGTGGTCGTGGCCTCGGCTGCCTTCACGTGAGTGGTCGTAGCCTCGGCTGCCTTCACGTGAGTGGACGTGGCCTCGGCTGCCTTCACGTGAGTGGTCGTGGCCTCGGCTGCCTTCACGTGAGTGGTCGTGGCCTCGGCTGCCTTCACGTGAGTGGACGTGGCCTCGGCTGCCTTCACGTGAGTGGACGTGGCCTCGGCTGCCTTCACGTGAGTGGTCGTGGCCTCGGCTGCCTTCACGTGAGTGGACGTGGCCTCGGCTGCCTTCACGTGAGTGGTCGTGGCCTCGGCTGCCTTCACGTGAGTGGACGTGGCCTCGGCTGCCTTCACGTGAGTGGACGTGGCCTCGGCTGCCTTCACGTGAGTGGACGTGGCCTCGGCTGCCTTCACGTGAGTGGACGTGGCCTCGGCTGCCTTCACGTGAGTGGACGTGGCCTCGGCTGCCTTCACGTGAGTGGACGTGGCCTCGGCTGCCTTCACGTGAGTGGACGTGGCCTCGGCTGCCTTCACGTGAGTGGACGTGGCCTCGGCTGCCTTCACGTGAGTGGTCGTGGCCTCGGCTGCCTTCACGTGAGTGGTCGTAGCCTCGGCTGCCTTCACGTGAGTGGACGTGGCCTCGGCTGCCTTCACGTGAGTGGACGTGGCCTCGGCTGCCTTCACGTGAGTGGTCGTAGCCTCGGCTGCCTTCACGTGAGTGGACGTGGCCTCGGCTGCCTTCACGTGAGTGGACGTGGCCTCGGCTGCCTTCACGTGAGTGGTCGTGGCCTCGGCTGCCTTCACGTGAGTGGACGTGGCCTCGGCTGCCTTCACGTGAGTGGTCGTGGCCTCGGCTGCCTTCACGTGAGTGGTCGTGGCCTCGGCTGCCTTCACGTGAGTGGTCGTAGCCTCGGCTGCCTTCACGTGTTAACAAGATAAAGACTAATTAGATTCATGACTAGTTAAGGACATACTGTGAGGAGGAGGAGGAGGAAGGCTCAGAAGTTGATGTACCTCTTCCTGGACGAGGTGGGGATGCCCCAGGAAATGCTAGGAGCTTGCGAGTATAAACTGAGCAAGAGAAGGCGGTGTGGACTAGTCAGCATCCCGCTAGACGGTGACGTCACACCCAGAAGACGCCGACTGGCAGCCACTCGTCCCTTCACTTCTGAGCACGAGCGGGGGCGAACATCCTGTCTGTGCTCCCGTTCTTACCTGGGCTTGCTTCCACTTTGACACTTGTGAGAAGGCCTCGAACTAAGAATAGTTTAGGCCGAGACTCCCAGCATGAATGGGGTCCAGGAGCTGGCCTCGTATGTAGACGGATTCGCCGTGATGGCGAGGATGACGTGCTGAGGATGTGTCACATCGCGGCGACCGGGAACTTGACCCACGGAGCGGTCGGGTTTCGTAACAAGGAAGGCGTTTTATAACCCAGGATGATCTCCGACGTCTCTAACTTTGTCACCACACCCAAACTGCCTCCGACTGGAAGTATGTAAACAAATCCCAGAGAACTCGCAGTCAGTGCAGTGTTGTCAAGCAATTTATACAATTGAAAGGTTCGTTATATTGGAGGGTCTCCTTGACCCTATGGTGTGTGTCTGGGTTTGATAGATTTTGATTTCACGAAGATGTCATTTAAGGATTTACCTCCACACCAAGCTACCATGGATATTTCTTGTGGGAATTTCTTCCATGATGGATGATTTCCGTGTAGACTCTTTAGATATCCCCAGAGGTTAATGAGTTATCTCCGGAGCTGCCCTGCAATTCCTGGAAAATAGAGGGATGGGACGATTAGCCCCTCCTTAGTTGGCTGTTGTTCCCTGTGTTGTAGTAATGAACATCTGGTTCGTTGTGCAAACTTTCTATATGTATCTTGTAGGATTTTATTGGGTATCCACTGTGTCTGAAAAAAATCCCCTAGACACTAAAGAATACCCTCTAGTCTCTCGCCATCACTGACTATATTTTCAGTCGGAGTCCCAGGGAGTAGGAAGGTGTCTCACAGCAGAGACGACATAATTTTTCTTAACTTTCCATCGAAAGTTACGGCTCTGTACAGCCTCCCAAAAATCCATAAAGACAGGTTAGAACAGGCTCATGGCCAGACTGACCAGTGTTGAGGGGCTGCCAAGCACCAACAAAACCTGTTAATCTCATCTGTACCGAGCTACTCACACAGCTATTAAACCTTCTCCCGGAACGACTAAAGGATACTACTGACTTCCTTGAATGCTTGCGGAACTATAGCGACCTTTTGCCTCAAGAAATATGTGTATTTTCGCTTGATGCACTATCCTTGTACCCAAGTATTCCGCAACGAGAAGCAGCATGGCAAGTGGCGACATTTTTTGACATGGCCACAAGATCCTGCACGAACTTAAGGAGGCAGGTCTCTGGAAGCCCCGACCATAGAGCTCCTACAAGAGGCAATACTACATATCATAAGAGACACCATCAGGACTTTCCACGGGAAGACCTACACACAAATTAAAGGGATGGTGACTGGGGCATCTAGCAGCGTAGCCAACGCGGAAATATTTGTACACACACAACATATGAAGCGGCCAGGCAAGAGTACAGACCAGCGGCGGATCTACCGGCGCTACATAGATGATAGTTTTGGAGTAATGATAGGAGGCGAACACGATCTCACAGCTTTCTTCTCCTGGACAAATGGAGTCCAACTTAAGCTCCGTTTCACCCTAGAAATTAGTGAAACAGCACTGAACGTTTTGGACACGTTTATTTCGACAAACCCAGGATGATTCAAACAAGAATCTTTTACAAACCAACGAACACTCACTCACATCTCCACTACTCGTCATGCCAGCCACTGTCATTAACAAGGTCCTGCCCTACTCCCTGGGAACCTCACTAAAACAAATAGCGATGGGGAGAGACTGGGGGGGGGGGGTCCTCAAGCGTCTCTGGGATTTTTTCAGACACAGAGAATACTCTGATAAAATCCTACAAGATGCAGTTATAAAGTTAGCACAAAGAACCAGATCTTCATTGTTACAACACAGGGAACAACAGCCAACTAAGGAGAGGCTAATCCTCTCATCCCTCTATATTCCAAGAATGGCCGGGCAGCTCCGGAGATAACTCCTTAACCTCTGGGGATATCTAAGGAGGCCACACGGAAATCATCAAGCATGGAAGAAATTCCCACAAGAAATATCCATAGTGCCTGACAGCTGAGTGGACAGCTCTTCGGATCCTTAGTCCTGAGGTTCCGGGTTCGATCCCAGGTGGAGGCAGAAACAAATGTGCAAAAAGTATCTTCACCCTGATGCTCCTGTTCACCTAGCAGTAAATAGGTACCTGGGAGTTAGACAGCTGCTTCCTGGGGGTGTGTAACAAATAGGAGGCCTGATCGAGGACCGGGCCGCAGGGATACTAAGCCCTGGAATCATCTCAGGACAACCTCAAGATGGTAGCTTAGAAACGAGGTAAATCCTTAAACGACATCTTGGTAAAAGTAAAATTTCCCTGTAAACCCCTGTTCGAACGTTGTACCAACGTCGTAGTTTCGGTGTGTGTTTGGCGGCATTAGCTCTAGAAATTCATCCATAGATTTCTTTTGGGTTTTTGAATGGTTTGCTGCCGGTGAGAGCTGACTATAACTAGATATTTTATATCTTCCAGCAGGTCATTAGTGAATGACTCTCAACATGTAACAAGATGATGTCAATAGGCAGAAAACTTAAGCTGTTATACAATGTTGTCCTCCGTTCCTTATTTCTGTAGCATCACTCACTGATTTTCCCAAAATTAATGTGAATATTTCTTCTTGCAGGAGGAGACTGGACTCACATTCCACCGACTTCCGGACTGATCAAAACAACGAGGATGTGATCACTTGTGTTAGGTACGATTGTTAAAATTATATATTTTTATGTAATGTAATAGTGTCTCACAAACTTTATGATGTGAAATTCAATAATGTATTGACTGTAGAAGACGCTTTTCGACATGTTGGTACTCCTTATTTTAATTATACTGACACACCCACACCGATGTGACGAAAAATGACTAAAATACTGAATAGTAGTTTTCATGATTTATAATTATACTGTAAATCACTTTCACATATGAGCCCCTCAAATGTAGTTTGTAATCATGTTGTCGTTATACTGTCCTTGGTAGCGGTGTTCAAAGTTCTCAGCATAACCTGGTGAAAACGCTCGCCTTGCTCCTCCGAGTAAAGGACATCCTACAGCCATAGTTCTTCACCAGTCTCAAGTAGCTCCCCATTGTTTTTGGCCTTGTGATTGCCCAGGAAGACCTGAACAACTGTGACAACGCTGTTCCAAACCGCTTTCTTTTTCCTAGTAAGCTTCTTGAGAAATTCCTTGCACTCAAGGATCTTCTTTATCTGTGGGCTGGCAAAGACACCGGCTTTGACCTTTGCCTCAGACAGCTTAAGGCAGAAGTCTTGAAGGTACTTGAACGCTGCTGACTTCTTATCTAGAGCTGTAACATATTGTTTTATAAGGTCCAGTTTGTTGTGCAGTGGTGCCGTCAGCACCTTCCAGGGGTCCACCAATGGTTATTACTTGACGTTGTTCCTCCTGACAGAGAACTCTTGTCTGCTGTGGCCAGTCCCGCCTATGGTAGTACGTCCTGATGCCCCTGCTGTCTCACAGAGGTAAAGATAGCAAGGAAACTTTGTATAACCACCTTGAAGACCCATCAGGAACACCTGCATTATGAAGTCTCTGCTGACCTCCCATCCGTACTCATCTTCAGGGCGTCCAGCAAGATCTTGGTGGAAATAAACCCCTGTATAAGTGGTTTAGTTCTGGGGAATAAGAGCCCCTGTAAGGCAGTCTCGCACAGGAGGTCGCCTTCACCGCACCCACGGGGGAGGGGAGGCAGGTTTCCGGGTCTGTTTCCCGTTTTGTTGACCAACACGAGGACTGGGTGAAGGGCAGATGTGGTTTGCTTCGACCAATGTTCTGTGAAGGATCACATCTCAGCCCGTTTCACAACTGAGGAACAGGAGGCTGAGATGGGTGCTGCAGCAACTTTACCATTTAGTAATCTCTGATGTACATAGCTTTATATCAGACTCGCTGCCAGCACAATTGCTAGCAGGCTGCACACTTTTTGTAACTTGGAAAACTTAAGATTCTGAGCACCCATCATCTTAAATCTTTGCGGTTTTGTGAGGAAGAGCACATCAGTATTCCAAGACCCTGATAATATATTGTCTGGAAGGAAACAATACCGATTTTGTCTACAACTGACGGACAACAACGTTGTTGATTAGCTGCTGTCCAGCTGACTAGTATTCTGTGCAACCCAGTATGTAGGTGACCCAAACTGTCGTACTGCAATCATCGCCCATGACTGATTACTATATTTTTTGGGGTGAGAGCCATATCACTCAGCAGGTCACTTACAGTCCTATCCTGAAGTTCAAGGTGATACTCTGCGGGTATTGCCACAAGGGGGCACCTTAGAACGTGTACTGAGCCTGACTGGGAAAAGTAGACCAAACCACTCAGGTAGGTGTTAGGTATCTCTGATTCCATCTGGAGATGGAATTTATGACCTCCAACGGAGGTCATAAAGTGATTCCTCCAGATGGAATTCATTTTAAAATTCATTTCCCCCCGTTGAAGGGAAGTGAATTTCTCCAGGCCTAGGAGTGTCTCAATCACTAGGTAGGACAGTGAATTGGTCCTCACTACGTAGAAACATCATAGGAAAGTCCAAGAGAAAGAGGCAATGGAGGCAGCCTTCAGACGAGGAGGGACAGTGGACTGAGGTGCAACAGTCACTGAAGACAACTGCTGTCGAGGCTTCACCACGTGCTTCTATTAGTAAGACACCAGACCTACTAGACCTAGAGGACACCTCCAGTGTCACACCAGCCAGCATGTGACACCACCAGTGTCACACCAGCCAGCATGTGACACCACCAGTGTCACACCAGCCAGCATGTGACACCACCAGTGTCACACCAGCCAGCATGTGACACCACCAGTGTCACACCAGCCAGCATGTGACACCACCAGTGTCACACCAGCCAGCATGTGACACCACCAGTGTCACACCAGCCAACATGTGACACCCCCAGTGTCACACCAGCCAGCATGTGACACCACTAGTGTCACACCAGCCAGCATGTGACACCACCAGTCTCACACCAGCCAGCATGTGATACGACCAGTCTCACACAAGCCAGCATGTGACACCACCAGCCAGCATGTGACACCACCAGTGTCACACCAGCCAGCATGTGACACCACCAGCCAGCATGTGACACTACCAGTCTCACACCAGCCAGCATGTGACACCACCAGTGCCACACCAGCCAGCATGTGACACCACCAGTCACACACCAGCCAGCATGTGACACCACCCAGTGTCACACCAGCCAGCATGTGACACCACCAGTCTCACACCAGCCAGCATGTGACACCACCAGTCTCACACCAGCCAGCATGTGACACCACCAGCCAGCATGTGACACCAGCCAGTGTGACACCACAGCATGTGACACCACCAGCCAGCATGTGACACCACCAGTCTCACACCAGCCAGCATGTGACACCACCAGCCAGCATGTGACACCACCAGTCACACACCAGCCAGCATGTGACACCACCAGTCACACACCAGCCAGCATGTGACACCACCAGTCTCACACCAGCCAGCATGTGACACCACCAGTCTCACACCAGCCAGCATGTGACACCACCAGTCACACACCAGCCAGCATGTGAGCCAGCATGTGACACCAGTCTCACACCAGCCAGCATGTGACACCACCAGTCTCACTCCAGCCAGCATGTGACACCACCAGTCACACACCAGCCAGCATGTGACACCACCAGTCTCACACCAGCCAGCATGTGACACCACCAGTCTCACACCAGCCAGCATGTGACACCACCAGTCTCACACCAGCCAGCATGTGACACCACCAGTCTCACACCAGCCAGCATGTGACACCACCAGTCTCACACCAGCCAGCATGTGACCACCACCAGCCAGCATGTGACCACCAGTCTCACACCAGCCAGCATGACACCACCAGTCTCACACCAGCCAGCATGTGACACCACCAGTCTCACACCAGCCAGCATGTGACACCACCAGTCACACACCAGCCAGTATGTGACATCACCAGTCTCACACCAGCCAGCATATGACACAATCAGTCTCACACCAGCCAGCATGTGACACCACCAGTCTCACACCAGCCAGTATGTGACATCACCAGTCTCACACCAGCCAGTATGTGACATCACCAGTCTCACACCAGCCAGCATGTGACACCAGTCTCACACCAGCCAGCATGTGACATCACCAGTCTCACACCAGCCAGCATGTGACATCACCAGTCACACACCAGCCAGCATGTGACATCACCAGTCTCACACCAGCCAGCATGTGACACCACCAGTCTCACACCAGCCAGCATGTGACACCACCAGTCTCACACCAGCCAGCATGTGACATCACCAGTCTCACACCAGCCAGCATGTGACACCACCAGTCTCACACCAGCCAGCATGTGACACCACCAGTGACACCAGCCAGCATGTGACTCCACCACCCAGCATGTGACACCACCACCTAGTGACACACCAGCCAGCATGTGACACCACCAGTCACACCAGCCAGCATGTGACACACCCAGCACCAGCCAGCATGTGACACCACCAGCGCACACCATGGCCTGGCATGTCAGGTGTTTGTGCCCAGCCCAGCAGGTGTGACACACCAGCCAGCATGTCTGCACCAGCCACCTGGGACTGCTGTGATGGCAGTGGAGTGAGTCACCCGAGGCAGCATGTGACATACCACCTTGCTGCAGCATGTGACACCACCAGAACACTGTGGTGTGTCAGCCACCAGCCAGCAGTGTGATTCACCGGGACCACTGTGGAGACGATCATCCACCAGACCAGCATGTGTCACACGAAGCACCTGTCTAGGGCGTTCACCAGCCAGCATGTGACACCTTGTGGGCTCAGAACCTGCCAGCACCAGCTGGACATGTGGTGACGGCCTCCACCGGTGCCCCCAGTGCCACATGTGACACCACCAGTGGTCCGCATAGGCCGGCATGTGACACCACCACGAAGAAAGCACCGCGGACTCAGCACCTAGCTTCACACCACCAGCCAGCATGTGACATCCCCACCAGTGTTCACACCAGCCAGCATGTGACACCACCAGTATACACACCAGCCAGCATGTGACACCACCAGTTCTTAGCTTTCTGTGACTCCCTTTAAGTTACTTGCGTCACAGATCTCATCCCTTGATAGCCAGCATGTGACACCACCAGTCACACACCAGCCAGACCCCATGTGACAGGGCCACCAGTCTCACACCAGCCAGCATGTGACACCACCAGTCTCACACCAGCCAGCATGTGACACCACCAGTCTCACACCAGCCAGCATGTGACACCACCAGTCTCACACCAGCCAGCATGTGACACCACCAGTCTCACACCAGCCAGCATGTGACACCACCAGTCACACACCAGCCAGCATGTGACACCACCAGTCTCACACCAGCCAGCATGTGACACCACCAGTCTCACACCAGCCAGCATGTGACACCACCAGTCACACACCAGCCAGCATGTGACACCACCAGCCAGCATGTGACACCACCAGCCAGCATGTGACACCACCAGTCACACACCAGCCAGCATGTGACACCAGTCTCACACCAGCCAGCATGTGACACCACCAGTCTCACACCAGCCAGCATGTGACACCACCAGTCTCACACCAGCCAGCATGTGACACCACCAGTCTCACACCAGCCAGCATGTGACACCACCAGCCAGCATGTGACACCACCAGTCTCACACCAGCCAGCATGTGACACCACCAGTCTCACACCAGCCAGCATGTGACACCACCAGCCAGCATGTGACACCACCAGTCTCACACCAGCCAGCATGTGACACCACCTGTCTCACACCACCCAGCATGTGACACCACCAGTCACACACCAGCCAGCATGTGACACCACCAGTCACCAGCCAGCATGTGACACCACCAGTCTCACACCAGCCAGCATGTGACACCACCAGTCTCACACCAGCCAGCATGTGACACCACCAGTCTCACACCAGCCAGCATGTGACACCACCAGTCACACACCAGCCAGCATGTGACACCACCAGTCTCACACCACCAGCCAGCATGTGACACCAGTCTCACACCAGCCAGCATGTGACACCACCAGTCTCACTCCAGCCAGCATGTGACACCACCAGTCACACACCAGCCAGCATGTGACACCAGTCTCACACCAGCCAGCATGTGACACCACCAGTCTCGCACCAGCCAGCATGTGACACCACCAGCCAGCATGTCAGTCTCACACCAGCCAGCATGTGACACCACCAGTCTCACACCAGCCAGCATGTGACACCACCAGTCTCACACCAGCCAGCATGTGACACCACCAGTCTCACACCAGCCAGCATGTGACACCACAGTCTCACACCAGCCAGCATGTGACACACCAGTCTCACCAGCCATGTGACACCACCAGTCTCACACCAGCCAGCATGTGACACCACCAGTCTCACACCAGCCAGCATGTGACACCACCAGTCTCACACCAGCCAGCATGTGACACCACCAGTCTCACACCAGCCAGCATGTGACACCACCATGTGACACACCAGCCAGCATGTGACACCACCAGTCTCACACCAGCCAGCATGTGACACCACCAGTCTCACACCAGCCAGCATGTGACACCACCAGTCTCACACCAGCCAGCATGTGACACCACCAATCACCATGCAGCATGTGACACCACCAGTCACACACCAGCCAGCATGTGACACCACCAGTCTCACACCAGCCAGCATGTGACACCACCAGTCTCACACCAGCCAGCATGTGACACCACCAGTCACACACCAGCCAGCATGTGACACCACCAGCCAGCATGACACACCAGCCAGCATGTGACACCACCAGTCTCACACCAGCCAGCATGTGACACCACCAGTCACACACCAGCCAGCATGTGACACCACCAGTCACACACCAGCCAGCATGTGACACCACCAGTCACACACCAGCCAGCATGTGACACCACCAGTCTCACACCAGCCAGCATGTGACACCACCAGTCTCACACCAGCCAGCATGTGACACCACCAGTCTCACACCAGCATGTGACACCACCAGTCTCACACCAGCCAGCATGTGACACCACCAGTCTCACACCAGCCAGCATGTGACACCACCAGTCTCACACCAGCCAGCATGTGACACCACCAGTCACACCAGCCAGCATGTGACACCACCAGTCTCACACCAGCCAGCATGTGACACCACCAGTCTCACACCAGCCAGCATGTGACACCACCAGTCACACACCAGCCAGCATGTGACACCACCACACACCAGCCAGCATGTGACACCACCATGTCACCACACCAGCCAGCATGTGACACCACCAGTCTCACACCAGCCAGCATGTGACACCACCAGTCTCACACCAGCCAGCATGTGACACCACCAGTCTCACACCAGCCAGCATGTGACACCACCAGTCTCACACCAGCCAGCATGTGACACCACCAGTCACACCAGCCAGCATGTGACACCACCAGCCAGCATGTGACACCACCAGTCTCACACCAGCCAGCATGTGACACCACCAGTCTCACACCAGCCAGCATGTGACACCACCAGTCTCACACCAGCCAGCATGTGACACCACCAGCCAGCTCACACCACCAGCCAGCATGTGACACCACCAGTGTCACACCAGCCAGCATGTGACACCACACCACCAGCCAGCATGTGACACCACCAGTCTCACACCAGCCAGCATGTGACACCACCAGTCTCACACCAGCCAGCATGTGACACCACCAGTCATGTCACACCAGCCAGCATGTGACACCACCAGTCTCACACCAGCCAGCATGTGACACCACCAGTCACACACCAGCCAGCATGTGACACCACCAGTCCAGCCAGCATGTGACACCACCAGTCTCACACCAGCCAGCATGTGACACCACCAGTCTCACACCAGCCAGCATGTGACACCACCAGTCTCACACACCAGCCAGCATGTGACACCACCAGGTCACACCAGCCAGCATGTGACACCACCAGTCATGTGACACACCAGCCAGCATGTGACACCACCAGTCTCACACCAGCCAGCATGTGACACCACCAGTCTCACACCAGCCAGCATGTGACACCACCAGTCTCACACCAGCCAGCATGTGACACCACCAGTCTCACACCAGCCAGCATGTGACACCACCAGTCTCACACCAGCCAGCATGTGACACCACCAGTCTCACACCAGCCAGCATGTGACACCACCAGCCAGCATGTGACACCACCAGCCAGCATGTGACACCACCAGGCAGCATGTGACACCAGCCAGCATGTGACACACCAGCCAGCATGTGACACCATGTGACACACCAGCCAGCATGTGACACCACCAGTCACACACCAGCCAGCATGTGACACCACCAGTCTCACACCAGCCAGCATGTGACACCACCAGTCTCACACCAGCCAGCATGTGACACCACCAGCCAGCATGTGACACCACCAGCCAGCATGTGACACCACCAGTCTCACACCAGCCAGCATGTGACACCACCAGTCACACACCAGCCAGCATGTGACACCACACCACCAGCCAGCATGTGACACCACCAGTCTCACACCAGCCAGCATGTGACACCACCAGTCTCACACCAGCCAGCATGTGACACCACCAGCCAGCATGTGACACCACCAGTCACACACCAGCCAGCATGTGACACCACCAGTCTCACACCAGCCAGCATGTGACACCACCAGTCTCACACCAGCCAGCATGTGACACCACCAGTCTCACACCAGCCAGCATGTGACACCACCAGTCACACCAGCCAGCATGTGACACCACCAGTCTCACACCAGCCAGCATGTGACACCACCAGTCTCACACCAGCCAGCATGTGACACCACCAGTCTCACACCAGCCAGCATGTGACACCACCAGTCTCACACCAGCCAGCATGTGACACCACCAGTCTCACACCAGCCAGCATGTGACACCACCAGTCACACACCAGCCAGCATGTGACACCACCAGTCTCACACCAGCCAGCATGTGACACCACCAGTCTCACACCAGCCAGCATGTGACACCACCAGTCTCACACCAGCCAGCATGTGACACCACCAGTCTCTCTCCAGCCTGCATGTGACACCACCTGTCTCACACCAGCCAGCATGTGACACCACCATTCTCACACCAGCCAGCATGTGACACCACCAGTCTCACACCAGCCAGCATGTGACACCAGCCAGCATGTGACACCACCAGCCAGCATGTGACACCACCAGTCTCACACCACCCAGCATGTGACACCACCAGTCTCACACCAGCCAGCATGTGACACCACCAGTCTCACACCAGCCAGCATGTGACACCACCAGTCTCACACCAGCCAGCATGTGACACCACCAGTCTCACACCAGCCAGCATGTGACACCACCAGTCTCACACCAGCCAGCATGTGACACCACCAGTCTCACACCAGCCAGCATGTGACACCACCAGTCTCACACCAGCCAGCATGTGACACCACCAGCCAGCATGTGACACCACCAGTCTCACACCAGCCAGCATGTGACACCACCAGCCAGCATGTGACACCACCAGCCAGCATGTGACACCACCAGCCAGCATGTGACACCACCAGCCAGCATGTGACACCACCAGTCTCACACCAGCCAGCATGTGACACCACCAGTCTCACACCAGCCAGCATGTGACACCACCAGTCTCACCACCAGCCAGCATGTGACACCACCAGTCTCACACCAGCCAGCATGTGACACCACCAGTCTCACACCAGCCAGCATGTGACACCACCAGTCTCACACCAGCCAGCATGTGACACCACCAGTCACACACCAGCCAGCATGTGACACCACCAGCCAGCATGTGACACACCACAGCATGTCACACACCAGCCAGCATGTGACACCACCATTCACACCAGCCAGCATGTGACACCACCATTCACACCAGCCAGCATGTGACACCACCATTCACACCAGCCAGCATGTGACACCACCAGCCAGCATGTCACACCACCAGCGAGCATGTGACACAAGTCTCACACCAGCCAGCATGTGACACCACCAGTCTCACACCAGCCAGCATGTGACACCACCAGTCACACACCAGCCAGCATGTGACACCACCAGTCACACACCAGCCAGCATGTGACACCACCAGTCTCACACCAGCCAGCATGTGACACCACCAGTCACACACCAGCCAGCATGTGACACCACCAGTCTCACACCAGCCAGCATGTGACACCACCAGTCTCACACCAGCCAGCATGTGACACCACCAGCCAGCATGTGACACCACCAGTCTCACACCAGCCAGCATGTGACACCACCAGTCTCACACCAGCCAGCATGTGACACCACCAGTCTCACACCAGCCAGCATGTGACACCACCAGTACCACACCAGCCAGCATGTGACACACCACACCACCAGTCTCACACCAGCCAGCATGTGACACCACCAGTCTCACACCAGCCAGCATGTGACACCACCAGTCAGTCACACCAGCCAGCATGTGACACCACCAGTCTCACACCAGCCAGCATGTGACACCACCAGCAGCATGTGACAGCCAGCATGTGACACCACCAGCCAGCATGTGACACCACAGTCCACACCAGCCAGCATGTGACACCAGCCAGCATGTGTCACACCAGCCAGCATGTGACACCACCAGCCAGCATGTGACACCACCAGTGTCACACCAGCCAGCATGTGACACCACCAGTCTCACACCAGCCAGCATGTGACAATACCAGTGTCCCACCAGCCAGCATGTGACACCACCAGCCAGCATGTGACACCACCAGTCTCACACCAGCCAGCATGTGACACCACCAGTCTCACACCAGCCAGCATGTGACACCACCAGGTAGCTCACACCAGCCAGCATGTGACACCACCAGTCTCACACCAGCCAGCATGTGACACCACCAGTCACACACCAGCCAGCATGTGACACCACCAGTCTCACACCAGCCAGCATGTGACACCACCAGTCTCACACCAGCCAGCATGTGACACCACCAGTCACACACCAGCCAGCATGTGACACCACCAGCCAGCATGTGACACCACCAGTCACACACCAGCCAGCATGTGACACCACCAGTCTCACACCAGCCAGCATGTGACACCACCAGTCTCACACCAGCCAGCATGTGACACCACCAGTCTCACACCAGCCAGCATGTGACACCACCAGTCTCACACCAGCCAGCATGTGACACCACCAGTCTCACACCAGCCAGCATGTGACACCACCAGTCTCACACCAGCCAGCATGTGACACCACCAGTCTCACACCAGCCAGCATGTGACACCACCAGCCAGCATGTGACACCACCAGTCACACACCAGCCAGCATGTGACACCACCAGTCTCACACCAGCCAGCATGTGACACCACCAGTCTCACACCAGCCAGCATGTGACACCACCAGTGTCACACCAGCCAGCATGTGACACCACCAGTCTCACACCAGCCAGCATGTGACACCACCAGTCTCACACCAGCCAGCATGTGACACCACCAGTCTCACACCAGCCAGCATGTGACACCACCAGTCTGACACAGCAGCCAGCATGTGACACCACCAGTCTCACACCAGCCAGCATGTGACACCACCAGTGTCACACCAGCCAGCATGTGACACCACCAGTCTCACACCAGCCAGCATGTGACACCACCAGTCTCACACCAGCCAGCATGTGACACCACCAGTCACACACCAGCCAGCATGTGACACCACCAGTCTCACACCAGCCAGCATGTGACACCAGTCACACACCAGCCAGCATGTGACACCACCAGTCACACACCAGCCAGCATGTGACACCAGTCTCACACCAGCCAGCATGTGACACCACCAGTCACACACCAGCCAGCATGTGACACCACCAGTCACACACCAGCCAGCATGTGACACCACCAGTCTCACACCAGCCAGCATGTGACACCACCAGTCTCACACCAGCCAGCATGTGACACCACCAGTCTCACACCAGCCAGCATGTGACACCACCAGTCTCACACCAGCCAGCATGTGACACCACCAGCATGTCACACCAGCCAGCATGTGACACCACCAGTCTCACACCAGCCAGCATGTGACACGTTGTGTGTGTGAGACAAGACCAGGTCTCTCACAAGGTGTGTGTGTGAGACAAGACCAAGGCTCTCACAAGGTGTGTGTGTGTGAGACAAGACCAAGGCTCTCACAAGGTGTGTGTGTGTGAGACAAGACCAAGGCTCTCACAAGGTGTGTATGTGTGAGACAAGACCAAGGCTCTCACAAGGTGTGTGTGTGTGTGTGAGACAAGACCAAGGCTCTCACAAGGTGTGTGTGAGACAAGACCAAGGCTCTCACAAGGTGTGTGTGTGTGAGACAAGACCAAGGCTCTCACAAGGTGTGTGTGTGTGTGTGTGTGAGACAAGACCAAGGCTCTCACAAGGTGTGTGTGTGTGAGACAAGACCAAGGCTCTCACAAGGTGTGTGTGAGACAAGACCAAGGCTCTCACAAGTTGTGTGAGACAAGACCAAAGCTCCACAAGGTGTGTGTGTGTGAGACAAGACCAAGGCTCTCACAAGGTGTGTGTGTGTGTGAGACAAGACCAAGGCTCTCACAAGGTGTGTGTGTGTGTGTGTGTGTGAGACAAGACCAAGGCTCTCACAAGGTGTGTGAGACAAGACCAAGGCTCTCACAAGGTGTGTGTGTGTGAGACAAGACCAGGCTCTCACAAGGTGTGTGTGTGTGTGGTGGTGTGTGAGACAAGACCAAGGCTCTCACAAGGTGTGTGTGTGTGAGACAAGACCAAGGCTCTCACACGGTGTGTGTGTGTGAGACAAGACCAAGGCTCTCACAAGGTGTGTGTGTGTGTGACAAGACCAAGGCTCTCACAAGGTGTGTTTGTGTGTGTGAGACAAGACCAAGGCTTTCACAAGGTGTGTGTGTGTGTGTGTGAGACAAGACCAAGGCTCTCACAAGGTGTGTGTGTGTGAGACAAGACCAAGGCTCTTACAAGGTGTGTATGTGTGAGACAAGACCAAGGCTCTCACAAGGTGTTTGGTGTGTGAGAGACGACCAAGGCTCTCACAAGGTGTGTGTGTGTGAGACAAGACCAAGGCTCTCACAAGGTTGTGTGTGTGAGACAAGACCAAGGCTCTCACAAGGTGTGTGAGAAAGCCAAGGCTCTCACAAGGTGTGTGAGACAAGACCAAGGCTCTCACAAGGTGTGTGTGTGTGTGAGAGAGAGATAAGACCAAGGCTCTCACAAGGTGTGTGTGTGTGTGTGTGTGAGACAAGACCAAGGACTCTCACAAGGTGTGTGAGACAAGACCAAGGCTCTCACAAGGTGTGTGTGTGTGTGTGAGAGAGAGAGATAAGACCAAGGCTCTCACAAGGTGTGTGTGTGTGTGTGAGAGAGATAAGACCAAGGCTCTCACAAGGTGTGTGGTGTGTGTGTGTGAGACAAGACCAAGGCTCTCACAAGTGTGTGAGACAAGACAAGGCTCTCACAGTGTGTGAGACAAGACCAAGGCTCTCACAAGGTGTGTGAGACATTGCCTGTTTGTGACACCACCAGTCTCGCACCAGCTAGCATGTGACACCACCAGTTTCACACCAGCTAGCATGTGACACCACCAGCCAGCATGTGACACCACCAGTCTCTCACCAGCCAGCATGTGACACCACCAGTCTCACACCAGCCAGCATGTGACACCATCAGTGTCACAGCAGCCAGCATGTGACACCAGTTTCACACCAGCTAGCATGTGACACCACCAGCCAGCATGTGACACCACCAGTCTCACACCAGCCAGCATGTGACACCACCAGCCAGCATGTGACACCACCAGCCAGCATGTGACACCACCAGGCAGCATGTGACACCACCAGCCAGCATGTGACACCACCAGTGTCACACCAGCCAGCATGTGACACCACCAGTGTCACACCAGCCAGCATGTGACACCACCAGCCAGCATGTGACACCACCAGTGTCACACCTGCCAGCATGTGACACCACCAGTCTCACCAGCCAGCATGTGATACCACCAGGCAGCATGTGACACCACCAGCCAGCATGTGACACCACCAGTGTCACACCTGCCAGCATGTGACACCACCAGTCTCACACCAGCCAGCATGTGATACCACCAGGCAGCATGTGACACCACCAGCCAGCATGTGACACCACCAGTCTCACACCAGCCAGCATGTGACACCACCAGTCACACACCAGCCAGCATGTCACACCACCAGCCAGCATGTGACACTACCAGTCTCACACCAGCCAGCATGTGACACCACCAGTGCCACACCAGCCAGCATGTGACACCACCAGCCAGCATGTGACACCACCAGTCACACACCAGCCAGCATGTGACACCACCAGTCACACACCAGCCAGCATGTGACACCACCAGTCTCACACCAGCCAGCATGTGACACCACCAGTGTCACACCAGCCAGCATGTGACACCACCAGTCTCACACCAGCCAGCATGTGACACCACCAGTCTCACACCAGCCAGCATGTGACACCACCAGTCTCACACCAGCCAGCATGTGACACCACCAGTCACACCAGCCAGCCTGTGACAGCACCAGCCAGCATGTGACACCACCAGTCACACACCAGCCAGCATGTGACACCACCAGTCTCACACCAGCCAGCATGTGACACCACCAGTCTCACACCAGCCAGCATGTGACACCACCAGTCTCACACCAGCCAGCATGTGACACCAGTCTCACACCAGCCAGCATGTGACACCACCAGCCAGCATGTGACACCACAAGCCAGCATGTGACACCACCAGTCTCACACCAGCCAGCATGTGACACCACCAGCCAGCATGTGACACCACCAGCCAGCATGTGACACCACCAACCAGCATGTGACACCACCAGCCAGCATGTGACACCACCAGTCACACACCAGCCAGCATGTGACACCACCAGTCTCACACCACCAGCCAGCATGTGACACCACCAGCCAGCATGTGACACCGCCAGTCTCACACCAGCCAGCATGTGACACCACCAGTCTCACACCAGCCAGCATGTGACACCACCAGTCTCACACCAGCCAGCATGTGACACCACCAGTCTCACACCAGCCAGCATGTGACACCACCAGTCACACACCAGCCAGCATGTGACACCAGTCTCACACCAGCCAGCATGTGACACCACCAGTCTCACACCAGCCAGCATGTGACACCACCAGTCACACACCAGCCAGCATGTGACACCACCAGTCACACACCAGCCAGCATGTGACACCAGTCTCACACCAGCCAGCATGTGACACCACCAGTCACACACCAGCCAGCATGTGACACCACCAGTCTCGCACCAGCTAGCATGTGACACCACCAGTTTCACACCAGCTAGCATGTGACACCACCAGCCAGCATGTGACACCACCAGTCTCTCACCAGCCAGCATGTGACACCACCAGTCTCACACCAGCCAGCATGTGACACCATCAGTGTCACACCAGCCAGCATGTGACACCACCAGTCTCAAACCAGCCAGCATGTGACACCACCAGTGTCACACCAGCCAGCATGTGACACCACCAGTCTCACACCAGCCAGCATGTGACACCACCAGCCAGCATGTGACACCACCAGCCAGCATGTGACACCACCAGGCAGCATGTGACACCACCAGCCAGCATGTGACACCAGCCAGCATGTGACACCACCAGCCAGCATGTGACACCACCAGCCAGCATGTGACACCACCAGCCAGCATGTGACACCACCAGCCAGCATGTGACACCACCAGTGTCACACCTGCCAGCATGTGACACCACCAGTCTCACACCAGCCAGCATGTGATACCACCAGGTAGCATGTGACACCACCAGCCAGCATGTGACACCACCAGTCTCACACCAGCCAGCATGTGACACCACCAGTCACACACCAGCCAGCATGTCACACCACCAGCCAGCATGTGACACTACCAGTCTCACACCAGCCAGCATGTGACACCACCAGTGCCACACCAGCCAGCATGTGACACCACCAGCCAGCATGTGACACCACCAGCCAGCATGTGACACCACCAGGCAGCATGTGACACCACCAGCCAGCATGTGACACCACCAGTGTCACACCAGCCAGCATGTGACACCACCAGCCAGCATGTGACACCACCAGTGTCACACCTGCCAGCATGTGACACCACCAGTCTCACACCAGCCAGCATGTGATACCACCAGGCAGCATGTGACACCACCAGCCAGCATGTGACACCACCAGTCTCACACCAGCCAGCATGTGACACCACCAGTCACACACCAGCCAGCATGTCACACCACCAGCCAGCATGTGACACTACCAGTCTCACACCAGCCAGCATGTGACACCACCAGTGCCACACCAGCCAGCATGTGACACCACCAGCCAGCATGTGACACCACCAGTCACACACCAGCCAGCATGTGACACCACCAGTCACACACCAGCCAGCATGTGACACCACCAGTCTCACACCAGCCAGCATGTGACACCACCAGTGTCACACCAGCCAGCATGTGACACCACCAGTCTCACACCAGCCAGCATGTGACACCACCAGTCTCACACCAGCCAGCATGTGACACCACCAGTCTCACACCAGCCAGCATGTGACACCACCAGTCACACCAGCCAGCCTGTGACAGCACCAGCCAGCATGTGACACCACCAGTCACACACCAGCCAGCATGTGACAGCATCAGTCTCACACCAGCCAGCATGTGACACCACCAGTCTCACACCAGCCAGCATGTGACACCACCAGTCTCACACCAGCCAGCATGTGACACCACCAGTCTCACACCAGCCAGCATGTGACACCACCAGTCTCACACCAGCCAGCATGTGACACCACCAGTCTCACACCAGCCAGCATGTGACACCACCAGTCACACCAGCCAGCATGTGACACCACCAGTCACACACCAGCCAGCATGTGACACCACCAGCCAGCATGTGACACCACCAGTCACACACCAGCCAGCATGTGACACTACCAGTCTCACACCAGCCAGCATGTGACACCACCAGCCAGCATGTGACACCACCAGTCTCACACCAGCCAGCATGTGACACCACCAGTCTCACACCAGCCAGCATGTGACACCAGTCTCACACCAGCCAGCATGTGACACCACCAGTCTCACACCAGCCAGCATGTGACACCACCAGCCAGCATGTGACACCACAAGCCAGCATGTAACACCACCAGTCTCACACCAGCCAGCATGTGACACCACCAGCCAGCATGTGACACCACCAGTCTCACACCAGCCAGCATGTGACACCACCAGTCTCACACCAGCCAGCATGTGACACCAGTCTCACACCAGCCAGCATGTGACACCACCAGCCAGCATGTGACACCACCAGCCAGCATGTGACACCACCAGCCAGCATGTGACACCACCAACCAGCATGTGACACCACCAGCCAGCATGTGACACCACCAGTCACACACCAGCCAGCATGTGACACCACCAGTCTCACACCACCAGCCAGCATGTGACACCACCAGTCTCACACCAGCCAGCATGTGACACCACCAGTCTCACACCACCAGCCAGCATGTGACACCGCCAGTCTCACACCAGCCAGCATGTGACACCACCAGTCTCACACCAGCCAGCATGTGACACCACCAGTCTCACACCAGCCAGCATGTGACACCACCAGTCTCACACCAGCCAGCATGTGACACCACCAGTCACACACCAGCCAGCATGTGACACCAGTCTCACACCAGCCAGCATGTGACACCACCAGTCTCACACCAGCCAGCATGTGACACCACCAGTCACACACCAGCCAGCATGTGACACCACCAGTCACACACCAGCCAGCATGTGACACCAGTCTCACACCAGCCAGCATGTGACACCACCAGTCACACACCAGCCAGCATGTGACACCACCAGTCTCGCACCAGCTAGCATGTGACACCACCAGTTTCACACCAGCTAGCATGTGACACCACCAGCCAGCATGTGACACCACCAGTCTCACACCAGCCAGCATGTGACACCACCAGTGTCACACCAGCCAGCATGTGACACCACCAGTGTCACACCAGCCAGCATGTGACACCACCAGTCTCAAACCAGCCAGCATGTGACACCAGTGTCACACCAGCCAGCATGTGACACCACCAGTCTCACACCAGCCAGCATGTGACATCACCAGCCAGCATGTGACACCACCAGCCAGCATGTGACACCACCAGCCAGCATGTGACACCACCAGTCACACACCAGCCAGCATGTGACAGCATCAGTCTCACACCAGCCAGCATGTGACACCACCAGTCTCACACCAGCCAGCATGTGACACCACCAGTCTCACACCAGCCAGCATGTGACACCACCGGTCTCACACCAGCCAGCATGTGACACCACCAGTCTCACACCAGCCAGCATGTGACACCACCAGTCTCACACCAGCCAGCATGTGACACCACCAGTCACACCAGCCAGCATGTGACACCACCAGTCACACACCAGCCAGCATGTGACACCACCAGCCAGCATGTGACACCACCAGTCACACACCAGCCAGCATGTGACACCACCAGCCAGCATGTGACACTACCAGTCTCACACCAGCCAGCATGTGACACCACCAGTGCCACACCAGCCAGCATGTGACACCACCAGCCAGCATGTGACACCACCAGTCTCACACCAGCCAGCATGTGACACCACCAGTCTCACACCAGCCAGCATGTGACACCACCAGTCTCACACCAGCCAGCATGTGACACCACCAGTGCCACACCAGCCAGCATGTCACACCACCAGCCAGCATGTGACACCACCAGTCACACACCAGCCAGCATGTGACACCACCAGTCACACACCAGCCAGCATGTGACACCACCAGCCAGCATGTGACACCACCAGCCAGCATGTGACACCACCAGGCAGCATGTGACACCACCAGCCAGCATGTGACACCACCAGTCTCTCACCAGCCAGCATGTGACACCACCAGTCTCACACCAGCCAGCATGTGACATCAGTGTTGTTGGATATTTCCAACATCGAATACAGCATTGTTGTATTCTCATTACTTATTACTAATCATATTAATATTGTAGTAAGTAAAATTAACAACTCGTAGAATTCTCCTGTACTAATAATTCATCTGTGCATTAGGCTAGAATTCCCACGTCATCTGACGCCAGTATTGCGTCAGATTTCTTTACAGTAAAACACATTATATACAATTTGTGTGAGAATTAAATACGATTCTCGATAATTAAAGCATTCTGTATGACAACTGATTGCAGACGAATTGTTCTCTAACTAAAAGCCGAATAGAGCGTTAGAATTATACCGTCTACCTCGCGATAGTGTTAACGTCATCAATGAATGCTATGGGGAGACATTAATTCCTCTCCCTTGTATCTTTACTATTCTTAAATAGTTAAATAATAATATTTCGTTCCTCTAAATAATAAACCCGTCCAGTCTTTAGAGTTTCAAGCGCGAATGCGAGAAATATTAATGTTCATGCCAATAATTTGTGTAATGAACGTCGACTCGGCGTGGGGGGAGGGACGCGACGCCATGCTCACTCGGTGAGCAGTCGGTGAGGGAGTCGGGACGCGGACACGTGCAGGGCCAGAAGGAGGCAAAGCTGCGCTTACCGTACTCACAAAAGACGCCATTGTCCAGTAAATGGGACACGTGTGTCTATCTACAGATGAAAGCCGCCACTGTGCGGCGTGAACGACCTTGCAGATAATATCTTCAACTAGTGCTGGTGTTAAATAAGGGACCCCTAGACTTGGTTCCTGACGACACGTGATCAGCCAACTTGAAACGCATCAATCCAGGATAGGTTCACCGGAGCCTGGGATGCGAAATTACGGCAATCTTAATACTTACACAGTGCCCACAGCTAAGTACCTTTTATTTGATGCATCATTTACAGGTTTAATAATAGCGGGGTGATTGCGCGTCACGCGGCACGACAACACCTAATAACAGGTGATTAGAAATTTCTCTGTAGATATCAATAATCTTGAATATGCATTGAGCAGTTAAATCAATTGCTACTGGTAGTTATTTAATTTGCAGCTCGAGAGACGAATTCCTCATGCTGTCTTCTCCATGTTAACCGTGTCAGACGTCGGTGTACCAGACTTGGAGATTAAGAGGACTGCCAGGGTTATCTAAAGGAATCTATTACCAGCTAAGGCTTATTTCTTTTATTCACAACATTGCAATTTGATACATTCAGAATGTTTTCAACATAATGTGTGATTTACTGTAATTCATTATTATGCTCATATTCATGTTTTTTCTTTGTATGAATAATATTATATTCAACATTAATTATAGGATTAGATTATTATTAATAGAATTAGTGAACGAACCACACTGATTCCTGGACGTACTGACCTCCAGTAATAACCCCCCAATGTAGGTGTTTGAGGTTTGGTTTTAATAATACAGCCCATTAATTATTCTTATGATCATACTTTCTAGTCATATCCATAGTCACTGGTTTTCTCTAGAATTTATCTAATGATCAGAAATTCTCAGTTTCCCTCTTTACTTTAAAAGCGGGTGGTCCTTCGTAATTTAATTTACTACTTTAATTATTAATTAATCAGAATCAAACCCAAATATCCCACATTATGGTCCTCTTCGAACCGGATAGGCATTAAATTTATAATTAAAATATTAACCATTAATAACTAATCCTTGTGTGATAGAAGCTAGACTAACTATTTAATTAATTGTGTCAACTACCATTGTAACACATCAGTTAGCCTAGATCACACTAACAGCTACTTTATACATAGCTTTAGTGGGTCATAACCAAGTACCCACAACATTTAGACCTACACTTCATACTGAAGTAGAATCCTTAGGTCACCAAGAGCAACAGCTCATAACCTTATATTAATCACTAACACCAATTAAGTGTTAACCATTTAGGCTATACCAATGTTTCAATACATGGCTGTCAGCAGACTGTCCATTATAGCCTAAATCCATGTTATAATTACTGATTCACTTAAGTCAGTGGATCATTAACATTTAGGGATCCAGTATACTCATATAAATTACTGATCTCATATTAGTTAATCATTACTAACCCTGATAACATTTTATTCCACAATTAGGAGTACATTTAGGAGTTAGGTAATATTTACGGCAGTAGAATACTTGCCAAACACAATTAATTCTTTTGTGTTCATTTAATTTCTTATACACATAATTACACAAGTGTATATAAACAATAAAATACAAAAAACCCAAAAACACAGCACAATTATTTGCACATTACTGCAC
Organism: Procambarus clarkii; assembly: GCF_020424385.1. Taxonomy (NCBI): domain Eukaryota; kingdom Metazoa; phylum Arthropoda; class Malacostraca; order Decapoda; family Cambaridae; genus Procambarus; species Procambarus clarkii. Next base: position 28,273 of record NW_025559451.1, read on the forward strand.
CATAATATAATCTTTGCCAACCTTCAGTAGGTAGCAATTTAGGCTGTGATTGTGTTGAATTTGGCACAAGCACAGACTAAATATAGTTGTAGTTTCTCAAGTAGAAATTCTCACGACTAGGCTTGAGCTAGTTAGTGACATATATTACTCTTTGTGCTGACCCTAGCAAGGGTGGGATTAACCATTTATTGTGTAATTATTTTATTGCATATTTCTATGTATGTCTTTGAGTGTTACTGTAAGTCCACTACCCATCCGAGGCTGATTTAGAAGAGCTAAGCTGAGGAACACCTGTAGTGAGACCAAGGTACCACTCAAATCTTAGTTGCTTATTATTAGGTAGGTAGCTAACCTCCAAATGAGGTAAATTACAACCAGCCTCAAGAAACATTAGGCTGTCAATACTTATACCTGCTCTACATCAAGGAGCAGAGACTATAGCTATACCACTAGCTACATAAGCCCTATCAGGCTGTAAATAGTTATACCTGCTCTACATCAAGGAGCAGACAACATAGCTATACCACTAGCTACATAAGCCCCATCAGGCTATAAATCATTATACCTGCTCTACATCAAGGAGCAGACCATAGCTATACCACTAGCTACATAAGCCCTATCAGGCTCAATTACCACAAGAATGAATCCTTTAGAAAGGAACGCAAGATTCTTGACAGCTCTTCAAGGTCCTTTAGGAAAACTGCTTATGAAATGTCATTTCTGTGTCGAAACTGACCCAGGTGACGTCTACAGACTAGCAAGTTCCATAAGGATCGCCAGCCAAAAATATGACTACATCAAGACTGTAATCGAGACCCACAGGAATTTACTCCAAGCCGGTCATACTGTCTCAGACCACTTAAGTCTAACAGAATCTGATCTCGATAACTATGAACATTTTGTTCAAACCAGTTTAGACCGATATAAGGAGGTGCTTGCGAGACAAGATATTCCCGAGTGGGTGGATCAGATCATTAATAGACCTGTATCCAAGCTAACACTCAGCTCAGATGAAATACTTGAGCTAAATCAAGACGAGGAGAATCCTCTAATCAATGCTGATCACTATACAGGATCAACAACTGGAGATCAACCTTCATTTTCCAACCTTTCATCTAATACAGCTTCATGTGATGATTTGTTTACAGAGTCTGATCAAATTTCAGACCACACTTCTCAATGTTCCTTGGATTCTATAAGTTCAATACATAATGCTACTGAAGTAACTAGCTTATCACCAGAACCCAGAGAAACAAGTGAAGCTGCAGATGAAACAAGTGAAGCTGCAATGATCAGTGAATCTGAACCAGAAAATGATAAAGCTAATGCTGCAGCAGCAGCCGAAGCTGTAATCAAAGCTGAGGCTAAGCAAGAAGCCTTAAGCAACACAAGTAATGGTCACAATTGCTCACAACAGCCTTCTAAAGCAAGTGCTGACAATGAGAAGTCTATTATAAACCTTGTACACCAATTATTAAATTTATCTTCACCAGAACAATCAGTTAGCTCTTTACAAGCTTTTAGTTTTCAGCTTGAGTCACTGATAAATTCTTTCAGTAAAGAGGTGGATCACCCAACTACTGAGTGGATGACTAAAATTATCATCCAAAGAAAATTGTCTGGTGACACTTAATAAATTATATGTATGCCAGAGTGGTAATACCCTGTCAATGCAGGATATATTTACAGGTTTGCGTAATATGAGCAATCATACAGCAGACCAAGCAATTAATGCTAAATCTGAATGCACCAAAACTGTACCTACATCAGTTTCCTTGCCTGAAACTCCTAAAGTGACACTGTCACTAGGTAACCAAGATGCTAATACTCAATGTAACAACAATCAGTTAAATACTGATTCATCAGTGAGGCCTAAGAGTCCCACAGGTGCTCCTAAGAGACCCAATAGTCCAAAGAGCACTGCTAATAATCCATGTAACCAGAATCAGTCAAATACTGATTCATCAGTGAGGCCTAAGAGTCCCACAGGTGCTCCTAAGAGACCTAATGGTCCAAAGAGCACTGCTAATAACTTCACAGGTGCTCCTAAGAGACCTAATAGTCCAAAGAGCACTCCCAAGAGCCTGTTAATGGTTCCCCAGAGTACACCAAGTACTCACAAGAGAATAAATAACAAGCAAATGCAAACAGCAAAACCATCACCACCTGCTAATACTGTTTTACCTAAACCGGTAACATCTAAACGATCTGTAGGATGGGGAATATGTTTGTTTTGCAATCAAAAACATTCTCTGTACAAATGTACTAATTATCCTAATAGAGACACAAGAGTCAGACGACTCAAACAGTTACACAAATGTACTAGGTGTCTCAAACCACATAATGTTAACAGCTGTGACACCCCACTGAACACCTGCAATAGGTGTAGAAGGGGCAAGCATCATGCTGCACTGTGCAAATTAGTTAGGACTAATTATGTCAATCCTAGAATAGGACGTAGAGAATCTACACCAGTACAGTGCTGCAAGGTGCGAGATGTGTACAGCGTAACTTCACAAGCATCTCAAGTGGATGCTGCTTTGCCTACTGCCCAACTTCAAGTGAAGAACAGAGGAGCCAAGATCACCATACGTGGACTATTTGATCAAGGTTCCCAGAGAACTTTCATTACTCAAAGGGCAGCAGAGGCACTTAATTTACAACCAATAGGACAGGTAAAACTAAACTTGTCAGGGTCCATGATAAATCGAGGAACCCATGAATACACAGTAGTTCAACCGCTTGTACGACTAGGTAGTCAAGCCAAGGCTGTCCAAACCATTGTTGTAGATCAAATACCTTTAGACTTAAATATTAAGGGTCTGGGGTACACAGCCCACTTCCTGCAGGAACGTGAAATTAAATTGGCTGACAACAAATTAATGTCTGACCGCCTTAATAATGTAGATGTACTAGTAGGAGCCGACTACTATTACCAGTTCATAACTGGACATGTTAAACGATTGGGAATGAATATGCTCCAATCTGCAGGAGGCTACTTACTTACTGGTAAAGTTCTGAATGTGAACAAGCCTAAGCCTGCCAATAATAAATTAGTCAGCAGAAAATCAATTCTCCAGCAGCAAGCTAAAAGGAGAAACACAGCTGAGTAATAAACTCAGATTGAATGTAGTGCAATTGATACTCGCTGAGATGTTTCATAGCTCTCAGTGAAAATCAATGGTCCGTATTCAAACAAGTACAAGTCACAGCGACCAACCCATTGAATTCACTGCAGGGCTGGAATTATTCTCGACAAGTAGTAATTGACCACACTCAGTCTTCCTAGTTAAATTGTAATGTTAGGCTAGAGAAACTAGTACTCCCTAGGAATTAATCATGTTAGGCTAGAGAATCTAGCACTTAATGCCACTGGCATTCCCTGAATTTAGTGATAACATTCACTAGGACCACTGGTCCACTATACTTGCGCTTAAAGGTTTGCCAAGAAAACCTTCTTAATACCATGTTTTCTGCACTAAGAGTTAGTGATAAATACTTGCATTAATTGTTTGAGTTGTTTTTCTTTCGTTTCTGCTTATTTAGTGTAGGAGCGCAACACGAACAAACTTGCAAACTTACTAACATGTAAGTGAATTTTCAGAGAACTAATATGTTTAAAGCATTACCGTTAAACATTAGCATTGTTAATTAACATGCTTCATGAGCTTAACATAGCTCACCTTAGAATTAACGTAATAATATGAGTGCTCGTTCACCATGCGCACGAGCTTAATATTGCTCGCCATGATAACTGAATGACAAAGCTCCACCTCGTTAATTCGAGTTCACTGCAACTCACCCTGTTAGCACTGCTAACGAGCTCACCCTGTCAACACTGTTGACGAGTTCACTGAACTCACCCTGTTAACTGTTAACGAGCTCAATGCAGCTCAACCTGTCAGCACTGCTGACGAGCTCACTGTAGCTCACCCTGTCAACACTGTTGACGAGTTCACTGCAACTCACCCTGTTAGCACTAGCTAACGAGCTCACTGTAGCTCACCCTGTCAACACTGTTGACGAGTTCACTGCAACTCACCCTGTTAGCACTAGCTAACGAGCTCACTGTAGCTCACCCTGTCAGCACTGCTGACGAGCTCACTGTAGCTCACCCTGTCAACACTGTTGACGAGTTCACTGCAACTCACCCTGTTAGCACTGCTAACGAGCTCACTGTAGCTCACTCTGTCAGCACTGCTGACGAGCTCACTGCAGCTCACCCTGTCAACACTGTTGACGAGTTCCATGTAACTCACCCTGTTAGCACTGCTAACGAGCTCACTGTAGCTCACCCTGTCAGCACTGCTGACGAGCTCACTGCAGCTCACCCTGTCAACACTGTTGACGAGTTCACTGAACTCACCCTGTTAACTGTTAACGAGCTCAATGCAGCTCAACCTGTCAGCACTGCTGACGAGCTCACTGCAGCTCACCCTGTCAACACTGTTGACGAGTTCACTGCAACTCACCCTGTTAGCACTAGCTAACGAGTTCACTGAACTCACCCTGTTAGCACTGCTAACGAGCTCACTGTAGCTCACCCTGTCAGCACTGCTGACGAGCTCACTGCAGCTCACCCTGTCAACACTGTTGACGAGTTCACTGCAACTCACCCTGTTAGCACTAGCTAACGAGCTCACTGCAGCTCACCCTGTCAACCCTGTTGACGAGTTCCATGTAACTCACCCTGTTAGCACTGCTAACGAGCTCAATGTAGCTCACCCTGTCAACACTGCTAACGAGCTCACTGTAGCTCACCCTGTCAGCACTGCTGACGAGCTCACTGCAGCTCACCCTGTCAACACTGTTGACGAGTTCCATGTAACTCACCCTGTTAGCACTGCTAACGAGCTCACTGTAGCTCACCCTGTCAGCACTGCTGACGAGCTCACTGCAGCTCACCCTGTCAACACTGTTGACGAGTTCCCTGTAACTCACCCTGTCAGCACTGCTGACGAGCTCACTGTAGCTCACCATGTTCAAGAGTTTAATATAACTCGACCTGTTAATGAGCTCAATACTGCTCACCATATTAATTTGTGTACATTTTTGCTCACGTTTAGCTTAGTCCCTTACTTAGGTAGGTTAGAAATTCAAACCATTTATTTAGGTAGGCTTAGGGACTTTAGTAGTGTCAACTGAGTACTAGCCTAATCTGTACTCACCATTAATTACAGTTGACTATACTTATAGACTGATTTAATAAACTCAATTTCATGTAAAGGTGATTTCGTACTAACCAGTTTACAGTGTCAAGCCTATGAACTGCCATTTAATTAGCTCATAAGTCAGAATGGCTAGGCTACTAATCTCACTGTCGACTCAGAATTTTCCTTGATTTTAATGAATAAACTTTTCAGTTCTCTACTTTCTATTATTTAGCTAGTTAGCAAATTATTTGTACCATCAGTCAGCATGACTACTGCACGGCAGTGCACATTAAATTCAACTTCCTCATTTGAATTTGAGGTGATCGTGATACTGCGTGATGTTATTGTCTAGTAACTCAATAGTTACATGTCACTGCGACCCTAGTTGTTGAGTTTATTGTGAGCTTTAGAGTGTTCTTGATTACCGATAACTTAATCATTTAATGTTTCAATATTTCATGCATGTTTCCACTAAGCGAAACTGCAAGCCTATTACAACTCTGAACAAGAGTAATTTCTTTCACTTCCCACTGAGACAACCGTGATGATGCTACGATGTGATATCACGTAACGAAACCTTACACGTCACTATGACCCAGGATATCGCATCACCGTAGATTCTGTTAGTTTAAATTGGGAGAGTTGAATTTATAAATATTGTGTAGGCTACAAACATGTTTCATTTGACATGTAAATAGCAAGACTCAAGTTCTTGTAAGTCCTTGATAAATCCGGGACGTTCGTTATATGTGTACTAACATACTAACATACTAATGTGTTAATCTTAATATCACTTCGGGATAAGTCAGTACAACACAGTACACTGCGACCCTGGGAATCCCCCCCCGGAGTTATGTTGGATATTTCCAACATCGAATACAGCATTGTTGTATTCTCATTACTTATTACTAATCATATTAATATTGTAGTAAGTAAAATTAACAACTCGTAGAATTCTCCTGTACTAATAATTCATCTGTGCATTAGGCTAGAATTCTCACGTCATCTGACGCCAGTATTGCGTCAGATTTCTTTACAGTAAAACACATTATATACAATTTGTGTGAGAATTAAATACGATTCTCCATAATTAAAGCATTCTGTATGACAACTGATTGCAGACGAATTGTTCTCTAACTAAAAGCCGAATAGAGCGTTAGAATTATACCGTCTACCTCGCGATAGTGTTAACGTCATCAATGAATGCTATGGGGAGACATTAATTCCTCTCCCTTGTATCTTTACTATTCTTAAATAGTTAAATAATAATATTTCGTTCCTCTAAATAATAAACCCGTCCAGTCTTTAGAGTTTCAAGCGCGAATGCGAGAAATATTAATGTTCATGCCAATAATTTGTGTAATGAACGTGGACTCGGCGTGGGGGGAGGGACGCGACGCCATGCTCACTCGGTGAGCAGTCGGTGAGGGAGTCGGGAAGCGGACACGTGCAAGGCCAGAAGGAGGCAAAACCACGCTTACCGTACTCACAAAAGACGCCATTGTCCAGTAAATGGGACACGTGTGTCTATCTACAGATGAAAGCCGCCACTGTGAGGCGTGAACGACCTTGCAGATAATATCTTCAACTAGTGCTGGTGTTAAATAAGGGACCCCTAGACTTGGTTCCTGACGACACGTGATCAGCCAACTTGAAACGCATCAATCCAGGATAGGTTCACCGGAGCCTGGGATGCGAAATTACGGCAATCTTAATACTTACACAGTGCCCACAGCTAAGTACCTTTTATTTGATGCATCATTTACAGGTTTAATAATAGCGGGGTGATTGCGCGTCACGCGGCACGACAACACCTAATAACAGGTGATTAGAAATTTCTCTGTAGATATCAATAATCTTGAATATGCATTGAGCAGTTAAATCAATTGCTACTGGTAGTTATTTAATTTGCAGCTCGAGAGACGAATTCCTCATGCTGTCTTCTCCATGTTAACCGTGTCAGACGTCGGTGTACCAGACTTGGAGATTAAGAGGACTGCCAGGGTTATCTAAAGGAATCTATTACCAGCTAAGGCTTATTTCTTTTATTCACAACATTGCAATTTGATACATTCAGAAT
>NW_025559452.1:0-47500 GCF_020424385.1 Procambarus clarkii
CCCTCCGGCTTTCCCTGCCGGCAGGAAACTAATTAGGAAGCAGATTCATGCTTTAATGAACACCGGCTTGCAAACTGAACAGGAAAGGAGGAATTATGAGTGTGTCTTACATACTCTACTACCACAGTTTACGTCACTGCTGCTGCTAGCAGTGAACTACCCCTCTACCTCTGCTGCTACTAGCAGTGAACCTACCCCTCTACCACTGCTGCTACTTGCAGTGAACTACCCCCTCTACCACTGCTGCTACTAGCAGTGAACTACCCCTCTACCACTGATGCTACTAGCAGTGAACTACTCCCTCTACCACTGCTGCTACTAGCAGTGAACTACCCCCTCTACCACTGCTGATACTAGCAGTGAACTATCCCCTCTACCACTGCTGCTACTAGCAGTGAACTACCCCCTCTACCACTGCTGCTACTAGCAGTGAACTATCCCTCTACCACTGCTGCTACTAGCAGTGAACTACCCCCTCTACCACTGATGCTACTAGCAGTGAACTACCCCCTCTACCACTGCTGCTACTAGCAGTGAACTACCCCCTCTACCACTGCTGCTACTAGCAGTGAACTACCCCCTCTACCACTGCTGCTACTAGCAGTGAACCTACTCCTCTACCACTGCTGCTACTAGCAGTGAACTACCCTCACTACCACTGCTGCTACTAGCAGTGAACTACCCCCTCTACCACTGCTGCTACTAGCAGTGAACTACCCCCTCTACCACTGCTGCTACTAGCAGTGAACCTACTCCTCTACCACTGCTGCTACTAGCAGTGAACCTACTCCTCTACCACTGCTGCTACTAGCAGTGAACTACCCCCTCTACCACTGCTGCTACTAGCAGTGAACTACCCCCTCTACCACTGCTGCTACTAGCAGTGAACTACCCCCTCTACCACTGCTGCTACTAGCAGTGAACCTACTCCTCTACCACTGCTGCTACTAGCAGTGAACCTACTCCTCTACCACTGCTGCTACTAGCAGTGATCTACCCCCTCTACCACTGATGCTACTAGCAGTGAACTACCCCCTCTACCACTGCCGCTACTAGCAGTGAAACTATTCTTCTACCACTGCTGCTACTAGCAGTGAAACTATTCTTCTACCACTGCTGCTACTAGCAGTGAACTACCCCCCTCTACCACTGCTGCTACTAGCGGTGAAGTACCCCTCTACCATTACTGCTACTAGCAGTGAACTACCCCCTCTACTACTGCTGCTACTAGCAGTGAACTACCCCTCTACCACTGCTGCTACTAGCAGTAAACTACCCCCTCTACCACTGCTGCTACTAGCAGTGAACTACCCCCTCTACCACTGCTGCTACTAGCAGTGAACCTACTCCTCTACCACTGCTGCTACTAGCAGTGAACTACCCCCTCTACCACTGCTGCTACTAGCAGTGAACCTACTCCTCTACCACTACTGCTACTAGCAGTGAACTACTCCCTCTACCACTGCTGCTACTAGCAGTGAACTACCCCCCTCTACCACTGCTGCAACTAGCGGTGAAGTACCCCTCTACCACTACTGCTACTAGCAGTGAACTACCCCATCTACCACTGCTGCTACTAGCAGTGAACCTACCTCTCTACTACTGCTGCTACTAGCAGTGAACCTACCCCCTCTACCACTGCTGCTACTAGCAGTGAACCTACTCCTCTACTACTGCTGCTACTAGCAGTAAACCTACCCCTCTACTACTGCTGCTACTAGCAGTGAACTACCCCATCTACCACTGCTGCTACTAGCAGTGAAACTACCCCCTCTACCACTGCTGCTATTAGCAGTGAAACTACCCCCATTCCACTACTGCTACTACTACTAGTGACTCTACTCCACTACCAACATAACCTTGCATGTTAATTGCTGCTAGGTAGGTGCCAAACATGGGCTGGACATGGTTGACTCCCATTGCTCTTTTAGATGTGGCCAGCTCCCATGGCCTCCCACATGAATTTAGAGGTGACTCCTACACCTGGTTCACCTGCTGAAATAAGTATTGAAAATATTTATTTGTTTTTACTATACAGATAACATTATGCATTGATGTCGGCAAAAGTAACAGCAAATTCTACTCGTCATAGATTGCCCATAGTAAGGTGAAGAAATATTGATGAAATCATGGGAAAAACAGAGGCATAATGCCAGCGCCGTTTAATTTTTAATCGACATACATTGGGATGCCACACAGAAATATATGTTCTCATTTATTATCACTATTTCTCATCCCTTTGCTTTTACTTTTTGTTATATTATTATTAGCATTATTATTATTTGCTGGAATGATATGGGTCAAACTGGGTACCGGGTCGAGCAGGACACCACCAGGTGCCGGGTCGAGCAGGACACCATCAGGAACCCCAGCTATACATTTACGGCGCCGGGAACTAAAAAAAATATTTGAATAATATGAAAATTTAATTGACAATTGTATACAAATCTCCAGTTATTTGGCAACAGCGTCGTAAAAAATTTCATCTCATGTTAAGAAATTGATTTTATACGATTATTAAAAAAAAGTCGTGCTGATGATAAGAACATCTCCTGTTAACTGGGACTGATGGATTATGCAGTGATAAAGAGATGCAAGCTCCTGTGCGACGCACCAAGAAGAATAATAATAATAGCAGCAGGTCCACAAAGTGGATATGCAATTGATGCATTTATAGCATTGCTGAGTAATTCATATAACACAAATAATTATGATTAAGTATGTTATTATGCTGTATATCGTTATATATCATGCAAATACATTGCCCAGTGCCATTATCGGTTAGTTCCACCAATGTCCAATTTTTTTTTTTGGGGGGGGGTTAAAAAAAATTTCCTTGGGGGGGGTTAAAAAAAAAAATCCTTTGTTTATAATCTGAATTTGTTGAAGCTTCTACGTCTTGGAGAATGCATACCCAGAAATATGTATGTGAAGTTTGAACGAAATTGGTCAAAATGTTAATCAGCCACAGGTGGCAGAAATTAAGACTTATTTTGGGAGGAGGAAAAATTCAGGATTTCAAACTTTATTCTTAATGTGTCTTTAGATTGTATTGATGAATGGGGACCAGATGGGGGGTCTTATCACTTATATAAAGTATACTTTTTATCCTTATTAACCCATTGTCTTTATCCCTATATATGTTTTTTTTTTTTGGTGGGGGGGGGGTATTTTTGACATCATTTCAACTTTAATTGACCTACAACTTTCACATATTTGAGTACGAATGCCAAGCAATGCTTATTAAAACATACAAGAACATTCATTCCTTAGAACTTCCATATTCATTGTCGATAACTTAACTACCAAACTACTACCAAATTCTAGTATCTTTATTATTGGAATTTCAACTTTGAGACGTCCTGAAAAATCTATTTTCTGACCGATTCTCACCATTTTCACCTATTATGTGAACAGTGGTCCATTCAACAATATTTATTTTAAACTAGCTGTACCCGGCCACGCGTTGCTGTGGCTCAGCAACCTTCCCTTGTCTCCCAGGCCTCCCCACCATTCCTCCCTCATCCGTCTCCTCTTCCTTCCCACCATTCCCCACTCCCTTGTCCCTTTGTCCTTCCCACCATTCCCCCATCCCCTCGTCCCCACCATCCCAAACCTCCCCATCCCTTGTCTTTCCCCCATTATTACCCCCTCCCTAGTGCCCTCGTCCTTCCCCACCATTACCTTGTAATGGTGGGGAATAATCACCTCCCTTGTCCCCTAATCCTCCCCACCATCTCTTGCTTCGGTCCCCTCGTCATCCCCCCCATTCCCCACTCCCTCGTCCGATGCCTTCCCAAATGGTCTGATGTTCCCATCAGAAAATTGGGAACATCAAGTGATCTGATGTTCTCATCGCTGAAATATAAGAAATAAGAAAAACAGTTAAAAAATTTAATGAAATATGAAAAAGTAAAAAAAAAAAAACCTATATTCAAGGAATGAACGGTGTGGTAAACAACACAGCTCAATTCCAACGCAATTCACACAAAATAATTCAATCAAAATGGAAATAAATCAAAATCTATGAAAATTAAATGTATCAATGCAAACAGAAACATTGAAATGGAATTGTAACATATTTAGTATAGCATGTGTGTTGCTCTTACATGCAACAGATGGCGCTGTTTGTCAAGAAAAGCATAGTTTTACCTGTCACAGGTGTGGCATCTATACTTATACTTACGAAATGAACGGTTTGGTAAACAACACAGCTCAATTCCAACACAATGTCACACAAAATAATTCCTTACAAAATAAAATGAATCGAAATCTATGAAAATAAAATTTATCAATGCAATCGGAAACGTTGAAATGGAATTCGTGACATATTTAGTATAGCGAGCATGTTCCTATTATGTGCAACAGATGGCGCTATTTTTCAGAAATGCATGTTTTTACATGTCACTGGGATGGCATCTATATAGTAGGTATATAAAAACACGCGACTATTCGAATGCAACGTTGTGTCAAAATGTCAAAGCAATCGGTAAAGAGGTTAAGATTTCCCCCACTTGAAAAACACATGAAAAACACATGAAAAACACATGAAAAACACATGAAAAACTAAATTTTTCAGAAGAAGCTTGTTTTTCCCCCGTGACAGGCGTGACGTCTATGTAGTATGTATATAACAACCTGGCCGGATGCGAATGGAACGTTATCTTGAGGTTATCTTGAGATGATTTCGGGGCTTTTTAGTGTCCCCGCGGCCCGGTCCTCGACCAGGCCTCCACCCCCAGGAAGCAGCCCGTGACAGCTGACTAACTCCCGAGTACCTATTTACTGCTAGGTAACAGGGGCATTCAGGGTGAAAGAAACTTTGCCCATTTGTTTCTGCCTCGTGCGGGAATCGAACCCGTGCCACAGAATTACGAGTCCTGCGCGCTATCCACCAGGCTACGAGGCCCCTTACCAAGTGGTTGTGAAAATTACCACGTTGTGTGAAAATTTCAAAGCAATCGGTGAAGAACTTTCGGAGATTAGCGATTTTGAACAAACGAACATTTCCACTTTGATTTATATAGATTTCTTTCATATATGTCAGACTTTCGGAGCTATAAATATTTGTTTGTTAATTTTGGCGCTTATTTCAATGTCACATTGACGAACATTTTTACAGTAAACTATACTGCCAAACTAAATATTAAAATATAAAAAAGGGAGGTCAAATGCTATTCTGGAACCATAATAACACTAAATGAACATTTTGTGAAATTTACTATTTTTAAAGCCGAGTTGAAAACCAAAAATTGTATAAATGTTAAAATTCATTACTTTTTAATTGTTTAAGCAAGTTTGAGCTCACAGTCTTCCGCCCACCTTAAAAACACTTCCCAAATACTGTACTAATGATTAAAAGACATACGAGGAGATTTATTTAAAAGGAAAAGAGACTTTTGTTTCCAGTAAAAATAAAAATAAATTTTCTAGCCGCATATACACAGAACTTTTTCATCTTTGTATTCTATAATGAGAAGCCGCGCTCAGAGCCCTGTCATTATTGCACAACAGTCAGAATTGTTGATAATGGCTTCAGGTGTAGATTTTTCCGTGCTTCATATAATGAGGTTTAGCTTCATATTTCCATTGTCTTGGTACACAACAACGTCTCATTGTCTTGCTACAGAACTACTACCATTGTCTTGGTACACAACCACTACCATTGTCTTGGTACACAACTACTGCCATTGTCTTGGTACAGAACCACTACCATTGTCTTGGTACACATCCACTACCACTGTCTTGGTACACAACCACTACCATTGTCTTGGTACACAACTACTGCCATTGTCTTGGTACAGAACCACTACCATTGTCTTGGTACACAACCACTACCATTGTCTTGGTACACAACTACTACCATTGTCTTGGTACACAACCACTACCATTGTCTTGGTACACAACTACTACCATTGTCTTGGTACACAACCACTTCCATTGTCTTGGTACACAACTACTGCCATTGTCTTGGTACAGAACCACTACCATTGTCTTGGTACACATCCACTACCATTGTCTTGGTACACAACTACTGCCATTGTCTTGGTACAGAACCACTACCATTGTCTTGGTACACATCCACTACCATTGTCTTGGTACACAACTACTGCCATTGTCTTGGTACAGAACCACTACCATTGTCTTGGTACACATCCACTACCATTGTCTTGGTACACAACCACTACCATTGTCTTGGTACACAACTACTACCATTGTCTTGGTACACAACCACTACCATTGTCTTGGTACACAACCACTACCATTGTCTTGGTACACAACCACTACCATTGTCTTGGTACACAACCACTACCATTGTCTTGGTACACAACCACTACCATTGTCTTGGTACACAACCACTACCATTGTCTTGGTACACAACCACTACCATTGTCTTGGTACACAACCACTACCATTGTCTTGGTACACAACTACTACCATTGTCTTGGTACACAACCACTACCATTGTCTTGGTACACAACCACTACCATTGTCTTGGTACACAACCACTACCATTGTCTTGGTACACAACTACTGCCATTGTCTTGGTACAGAACCACTACCATTGTCTTGGTACACAACTACTGCCATTGTCTTGGTACAGAACCACTACCATTGTCTTGGTACACAACCACTACCATTGTCTTGGTACACAACCAATACCATTGTCTTGGTACACAACCACTACCATTGTCTTGGTACACAACCACTACCATTGTCTTGGTACACAACCACTACCATTGTCTTGGTACACAACCACTACCATTATCTTGGTACACAACCACTAACATTGTCTTGGTATACAACCACTACCATTGTCTTGCTACACAACCACTACCATTGTCTTGGTACACAACCACTACCATTGTCTTGGTACACAACTACTGCCATTGTCTTGGTACAGAACCACTACCATTGTCTTGGTACACAACCACTACCATTGTCTTGGTACACAACCAATACCATTGTCTTGGTACACAACCACTACCATTGTCTTGGTACACAACCACTACCATTGTCTTGGTACACAACCACTACCATTGTCTTGGTACACAACCACTACCATTATCTTGGTACACAACCACTAACATTGTCTTGGTACACAACCACTACCATTGTCTTGCTACACAACCACTACCATTGTCTTGGTACACAACTACTACCATTATCTTGGTACACAACTACTACCATTGTCTTGGTACACAACCACTACCATTGTCTTGGTACACATCCACTACCATTGTCTTGGTACACAACTACTGCCATTGTCTTGGTACACATCCACTACCATTGTCTTGGTACACAACCACTACCATTGTCTTGGTACACAACCACTACCATTGTCTTGGTACACAACCACTACCATTATCTTGGTACACAACCACTAACATTGTCTTGGTACACAACCACTACCATTGTCTTGCTACACAACCACTACCATTGTCTTGGTACACAACCACTACCATTGTCTTGGTACACAACTACTACCATTATCTTGGTACACAACTACTACCATTGTCTTGGTACACAACCACTACCATTGTCTTGGTACACAACCACTACCATTGTCTTGGTACACAACCACTACCATTGTCTTGGTACACAACCACTACCATTGTCTTGGTACACAACCACTACCATTGTCTTGGTACACAACTACTACCATTGTCTTGGTACACAACCACTACCATTGTCTTGGTACACAACTACTGCCATTGTCTTGGTACAGAACCACTACCATTGTCTTGGTACACATCCACTACCATTGTCTTGGTACACAACCACTACCATTGTCTTGGTACACAACTACTGCCATTATCTTGGTACACAACCACTACCATTGTCTTGGTACACTTCCACTACCATTGTCTTGGTACACAACTACTACCATTGTCTTGGTACACAACTACCACCATTATCTTGGTACACAACTCCTACCATTGTCTTGGTACACATCCACTACCATTGTCTTGGTACACAACTCCTACCATTGTCTTGGTACACAACTACCACCATTGTCTTGGTACACAACTACCACCATTGTCTTGGTACACAACTACCACCATTGTCTTGGTACACAACTACCACCATTGTCTTGGTACACAACTACTACCATTATCTTGGTACATGACTACCACCATTGTCTTGGTACACAACTACTACCATTGTCTTGGTACACAACTACCACCATTGTCTTGGTACACAACTACCACCATTGTCTTGGTACACAACTACCACCATTATCTTGGTACACAACTACCACCATTATCTTGGTACACAACTCCTACCATTGTCTTGGTACACATCCACTACCATTGTCTTGGTACACAACTCCTACCATTGTCTTGGTACACAACTACTACCATTGTCTTGGTACACAACTACCACCATTATCTTGGTACACAACTACTACCAATGTCTTGGTACACAACTACTACCAATGTCTTGGTACACAACTACCACCATTATCTTGGTACACAACCACTACCATTGTCTTGGTACAGAACCACTACCATTGTCTTGGTACACAACTACCACCATTGTCTTGGTACACAACTACCACCATTGTCTTGATACACAGGTTGTGCATGAAGAGCTCCACCGTCTCTGGGGACGGAGCTTCATCTTGATGAAGCAGGAAATGTGTCAACAGGTTCAGGAAACACGTGACAGGAAGACTTATCTTGTCACCTTAACGAGTCGTTGAACCGAGGCGGGTTGAGGCCGTCTGCGTGTCCCTGTACGTAAACTGCTTCTTCTCACCTAGTTGTGCGTGCCGGGGTTGAGCTCTGGCTCTTTGGGCTCGCCTCTCAATTGTCTATCAATTAACTATTTTTCCCACACACAATCACACACACACACACACACACACACACACACACACACACACACCACACACACACACACACACACACACACACACACCACACACACACACACACACACACACACACACACACACACACACCACACACACACACACACAACACACACACACACACACACACACACACACACACACACACACACACACACACACACACACACACACACACACACACACACACACACACACACACACACAACACACACACACACACACACACACACACACACACACACACACACACACACATACACACACACATAGATCATAGTGGGGACATGATCACTACATTCAAGATTCTCAAGGGAATTGATAGGGTAGATAAAGACAGGCTATTTACCACAAGGAGCACACGCACAAGGGGACACAGGTGGAAACTGAGTGCCCAAATGAGCCACAGAGATATTAGAAAGAACATTTTTAGTGTCAGAGTGGTTGACAAATGGAATGCATTAGGAAGTGATGTGGTGGAGGCTGACTCCATACACAGTTTGAAGTGTAGATATGATAGAGGCAAATAGGCTCAGGAGCCTGTACACCTGTTGATTGACTGTTGAGATTCGAGACCAAAGAGCCAGAGCTCAACCCCCGCAAGCACAAATAGTTGAGTACAAATAGGTGAGTACACACACAGGAAGCAGCCCATAGCAGCTGTCTAACTCCCAGGTACCTATGTACTGCTAGGTGAACATGAGCCTCAGGGTGAAAGAAACTCTGCCCATTTGTTTCCTCTTCCGCCTAGGATCGATCCCGAATCCTTAGGACTACGAAGCCCGAGCGCTGTCAACTCAGCCGTCAGCCCCCTTGGCTTGTGCATGTGAGAGTGTGTGACTGAGTGTATTCACCTGTTGGTGCCTCTGTGGTTGAGCTGCAGCTCTTAAACTCTGGTTTTTCCCGCCGCCGGTTGACCTATGCAATGCGCCTTTATATATATAATATATTCTGTCGTATATCATGTTAAAACGATGGATGAAGTTGGCTTCAACTTTCTACAAGACCTGCTGATTCCAGCCTATTTATGGTACTATTGTATTTGTGTGTTTAGATAAAAGTTGTATAGGTTATGGTGGCAATATATTAGACCAAAGAATAATCTCATAAAAGGTTCATATTTAGTATCTATTTTATATATAAGATAAAGAATGTAATATTATCTTAATTTAATACAATCGTATCTTAAACTATTGTGAGTGTTCCATAAACTAGTGGAACAATCATAACACTAATACCACAGTAAATTAATCTATTTAAATACCTCAGGCACCTTGCCCACATATTGTACGGGTCTTAACATAAATAAACAAAAAGGAAGTGTTATGCTTGTGTAAAGTGTGAGGTGAGAACGGGGGTGAAAGGTCGCGGAGAGAGAGAGAGAGAGAGAGAGAGGAGAGAGAGAGAGAGAGAGAGAGAGAGAGAGAGAGAGAGAGAGAGAGAGAGGAGAGAGAGAGAGAGAGAGAGATGAGAGAGAGAGAGAGAGAGAGAGAGAGAGAGAGAGAGAGGAGAGAG
This sequence comes from Procambarus clarkii, assembly GCF_020424385.1. Lineage (NCBI taxonomy): Eukaryota > Metazoa > Arthropoda > Malacostraca > Decapoda > Cambaridae > Procambarus > Procambarus clarkii. Next base: position 10,394 of record NW_025559452.1, read on the forward strand.
AGAGAGAGAGAGAGAGAGAGAGAGAGAGAGAGAGAGAGAGAGAGAGACGAGAGAGAGAGGAGAGAGACGAGAGAGAGAGCGGAGAGAGAGAGAGAGAGAGAGAGAGAGAGAAAACGATTCAAAATGGGGAAGAGAAACCCAAGGATAATAGACATAGTAGACGAATAAAAGGATCGGAAAATATAGATTAGAAAAACGTGGGAGGGAAATGTGTGGGTGAAAGATGAAACAAACGAGACGACAATAACAAAGGGTGAAGCGGCGAGAGATATGGAGGGTGTAGGGTGCAGGGTGAGGATGATGGTGCGAGGGAGGGACGAGTGAGAGGGGGAGGGTAGGGACGAGTGAGAGGGGAGGGTAGGGACGAGTGAGAGGGGAGGGTAGGGACGAGTGAGAGAGGGAAGGGAAGGGTGCACCAGGGCGGAGGCACCCGGTGTAAGCAAGGTGTTTGGTCCTAATATTGAATTTGCGTCGTGAATGGTCTTTTAATGTGAGGCGCCCGCCACGGTCCCGCCCCGGTGAGTGCTCTCTTAACTTGTTGTGAAGACTTCCCTCCACGCCCGCCCTCCCTCCCTGCTTCCCTCCCCTCCCTCCCTCACTGCTTCCCTCCACACCCGCCCTCACTGCTTCCCTCCCCTCCCTCCCTCACTGCTTCCCTCCCCTCCCTCCCTCACTGCTTCCCTCCCCGCCCTCCCTCACTGCTTCCCTCCCCTCCCTCCCTCACTGCTTCCCTCCTCGCCCTCCCTCCCTGCTTCCCTCCCCTCCCTCCCTCACTGCTTCCCTCCCTGCCCTCCCTCCCTCACTGCTTCCCTCCCCGCCCTCCCTCCCTCACTGCTTCCCTCCCCGCCCTCCCTCCCTCACTGCTTCCCTCCCCTCCCTCCCTCACTGCTTCCCTCCCCTCCCTCCCTCACTGCTTCCTCCACTCCCTCCCTCACTGCTTCCCTCCCCGCCCTCCCTCCCTCACTGCTTCCCTCCCCTCCCTCCCTCCCACACTACTTCCCTCCCTCACTGCTTCCCTCCCCTCCCTCCCTCACTGCTTCCCTCCCCGCCCTCCCTCACTGCTTCCCTCCCCTCCCTCCCCTCCCTCCCTCACTGCTTCCCTCCCCGCCCTCCCTCACTGCTTCCCTCCCCTCCCTCCCTCCCTCACTGCTTCCCTCCCCACCCTCCCTCACTGCTTCCCTCCCCTCCCTCCCTCCCTCACTGCTTCCCTCCCCGCCCTCCCTCCCTGCTTCCCTCCCTTCCCTCCCTCACTGCTTCCCTCCCTCCCTCCCTCACTGCTTCCCTCCCCTCCCTCCCTCACTGCTTCCCTCCCCGCCCTCCCTCACTGCTTCCCTCTCCGCCCTCCCTCACTGCTTCCCTCCCCTCCCTCCCTCACTGCTTCCCTCCCCTCCCTCCCTCACTGCTTCCCTCCCCGCCCTCCCTCACTGCTTCCCTCCCCTCCCTCCCTCCCTCACTGCTTCCCTCCCCACCCTCCCTCACTGCTTCCCTCCCCTCCCTCCCTCACTGCTTCCCTCCCCGCCCTCCCTCCCTGCTTCCCTCCCCTCCCTCCCTCACTGCTTCCCTCCCCTCCCTCCCTCACTGCTTCCCTCCCCTCCCTCCCTCACTGCTTCCCTCCCCTCCCTCCCTCACTTCTTCCCTTCCCGCCCTCCCTCCCTCACTGCTTCCCTCCCCTCCCTCCCTCACTGCTTCCCTCCCCGCCCTCCCTCCCTCACTGCTTCCCTCCCCTCCCTCCCTCCCTCACTACTTCCCTCCCCGCCCTCCCTCCCTGCTTCCCTCCCCTCCCTCCCTCACTGCTTCCCTCCCCTCCCTCCCTCACTGCTTCCCTCCCCTCCCTCCCTCACTGCTTCCCTCCCCTCCCTCCCTCCCTCACTGCTTCCCTCCCCTCCCTCCCTCACTGCTTCCCTCCCCTCCCTCCCTCCCTCACTCCTTCCCTCCCCGCCCTCCCTCCCTGCTTCCCTCCCCTCCCTCCCTCACTGCTTCCCTCCCCGCCCTCCCTCACTGCTTCCCTCCCCGCCCTCCCTCACTGCTTCCCTCCCCTCCCTCCCTCACTGCTTCCCTCCTCGCCCTCCCTCCCTCACTGCTTCCCTCCCCTCCCTCCCTCACTGCTTCCCTCCCCGCCCTCCCTCACTGCTTCCCTCCCCGCCCTCCTCACTGCTTCCCTCCCCGCCCTCCCTCACTGCTTCCCTCCCCTCATTACCCTCCCTCCCTTAACTCCCTTAAACACCTTTAAGCCTCCACCAACCCTCTCTAAAAGGACGCGTCGGCTTAAAATTCCACCTTGCCTCGTGCTTCGCTTTTTCCTCTTATATTTTTCATCATACCATTAGGTATTTGCTCCTGGGAGGGAGTTGTGACTCAGGGGAGCGTCCGGGCAACACACTTACCGCTCCCAATGGCTCACATTTTTATCGGCAACCAATTTCTGTTCGTCTTTGTGGGTCCGTAGAGTGGCGGCTCTGGGGCGTGGGTGGCGGCGCTGGGGCGTGGGTGGCGGCTCTGGGGCGTGGGTGACGGCTCTGGGGCGTGGGTGGTGGCTGTGGGGCGTGGGTGGTGATGCTGGGGCGTGGGTGGTGATGCTGGGGCGTGGGTGGTGGCGCTGGGGCGTGGGTGGCGGCTCTGGGGCGTGGGTGGCGGCTCTGGGGCGTGGGTGGTGGCTCTGGGGTGTGAGTGGCGGCTCTGGGGCATGAGTGGTGGCTCTGGGGCGTGAGTGGTGGCTCTGGGGCGTGGGTGGTGGCTGTGGGGCGTGGGTGGTGGTTCTGGGGCGTGGGTGGTGGTTCTGGGGCGTGGGTGGTGGCGTGGGGCATGGGTGGTGGCTGTGGGGCGAGGGTGGTAGTTCTGGGGCGTGGGTGGTGGTTCTGGGGCGTGGGTGGTGGCTCCGGGGCGTGGGTGGTGGCTGTGGGGCGAGGGTGGTGGTTCTGGGGCGTGGGTGGTGGTTCTGGGGCGTGGGTGGTGGCTCCGGGGCGTGGGTGGTGGCTCTGGTGTGTGGGTGGTGGCTGTGGGGCGTGGGTGGTGGCTGTGGTTCGTGGGTGGTGGTACTGGGGCGTGGGTGGTGATGCTGGGGCGTGGGTGGTGGCGCTGGGGCGTGGGTGGCGGCTCTGGGGCGTGGGTGACGGCTCTGGGGCGTGGGTGGTGGCTGTGGGGCGTGGGTGGTGGCTGTGGTTCGTGGGTGGTGGTACTGGGGCGTGGGTGGTGATGCTGGGGCGTGGGTGGTGGCGCTGGGGGCGTGGGTGGCGGCTCTGGGGCGTGGGTGACGGCTCTGGGGCGTGGGTTGTGGCTGTGGGGCGTGGGTGGTAGCTGTGGGGCGTGGGTGGTGGCTGTGGGGCGTGGGTGGTGGCTCTGGGGCGTGGGTGGTGGCTGTGCGGCGTGGGTGGTGGTTGTGGGGCGTGGGTGGCGGCTCTGGGGCGTGGGTGGTGGCTGTGGGGCGTGGGTGGCGGCTCTGGGGCGTGGGTGGTGGTGCTGGGGCGTGGGTGGTGGCTTTGGGGCGTGGGTGGCGGCTCTGGGGCGTGGGTGGTGGCTCTGGGGCGTGGGTGGTGGCTGTGGGGCGTGGGTGGCGGCTCTGGGGCGTGGGTGGTGGCTCTGGGGCGTGGGTGTTGGTTCTGGGGCGTGAGTTGCGGCTCTGGGGCGTGGGTGGTGGCTCTGGGGCGTGGGTGGTGGCTCTGGGGCGTGGGTGGTGGTGCTGGGGCGTGGGTGGTGGCTCTGGGGCGTGGGTGGTGGCTCTGGGGCGTGGGTGGTGGTGCTGGGGCGTGGGTGGTGGCTCTGGGGCGTGAGTGGTGGCTCTGGGGCGTGAGTATTGGCTCTGGGGCGTGGGTGGTAACATGACCTCTGGCGTCATGTTCCCTCTGGGTCATGTTACCTCTGGGTCATGTTACCTCTGGCGTCATGTTATCTCTGGGTCATGTTACCTCTGGGTCATGTTACCTCTGGGTCATGTTGTCTCTGGGTCATGTTACCTCTGGGTCATGTTACCTCTGGCGTCATGTTACCTCTGGGTCATGTTACCTCTGGCGTCATGTTACCTCTGGGTCATGTTACCTCTGGGTCATGTTATCTCTGGCGTCATGTTACCTCTGGGTCATGTTATCTCTGGCGTCATGTTACCTCTGGGTCATGTTACCTCTGGCGTCATGTTACCTCTGGCGTCATGTTACCTCTGGCGTCATGTTACCTCTGGCGTCATGTTACCTCTGGCGTCATGTTACCTCTGGCGTCATGTTACCTCTGGGTCATGTTATCTCTGGCGTCATGTTACCTCTGGGTCATGTTATCTCTGGCGTCATGTTACCTCTGGGTCATGTTACCTTTGGCGTCATGATACCTCTGGGTCATGTTATCTCTGGCGTCATGTTACCTCTGGGTCATGTTATCTCTGGCGTCATGTTACCTCTGGGTCATGTTATCTCTGGCGTCATGTTACCTCTGGGTCATGTTATCTCTGGCGTCATGTTACCTCTGGGTCATGTTATCTCTGGCGTCATGTTACCTCTGGGTCATGTTATCTCTGGCGTCATGTTACCTCTGGGTCATGTTACCTCTGGCGTCATGTTACCTCTGGGTCATGTTATCTCTGGCGTCATGTTAACTCTGGGTCATGTTACCTCTGGCGTCATGTTACCTCTGGGTCATGTTATCTCTGGCGTCATGTTACCTCTGGGTCATGTTATCTCTGGCGTCATGTTACCTCTGGGTCATGTTACCTCTGGCGTCATGATACCTCTGGGTCATGTTATCTCTGGCGTCATGTTACCTCTGGGTCATGTTATCTCTGGCGTCATGTTACCTCTGGGTCATGTTACCTCTGGCGTCATGTTACCTCTGGGTCATGTTATCTCTGGCGTCATGTTACCTCTGGGTCATGTTATCTCTGGCGTCATGTTACCTCTGGGTCATGTTACCTCTGGCGTCATGTTACCTCTGGGTCATGTTATCTCTGGCGTCATGTTACCTCTGGGTCATGTTATTTCTGGCGTCATGTTACCTCTGGGTCATGTTATCTCTGGCGTCATGTTATCTCTGGCGTCATGTTACCTCTGGGTCATGTTATCTCTGGCGTCATGTTACCTCTGGGTCATGTTATCTCTGGCGTCATGTTACCTCTTGGCCAGGTCCTTGTTTGAGTCAGGTCACACATGGGCCAGGCAACACCTGGGTCAGCCCACACCTGGGCCAGCCCACACCTGGGCTAGGTCACACCTGGGCCAGCCCACACCTGGGCCAGCCCACACCTGGGCCAGCCCACACCTGGGCCAGCCCACACCTGGGCCAGCCCACACCTGGGCCAGCCCACACCTGGGCCAGCCCACACCTGGGCCAGCCCACACCTGGGCAAGCCCACACCTGGGGTGGGTGTCCTGTCCACCAGGTGACCTTAGAGATTTACCCTGAACAAAACAAGTCATCAAAGTAGGTCATCATTCACTATGTTCTGCCGCAGTCATAATGATGTCAAGTCAGTTCGACGAAGGTGACCAATGCCATGATAGTGAAAATTATGGTGTTTTTCACCATTAAGATGGCAGGGCTTATCATGATAAGATTGATGGTGGTGACAAGAGCAACAGTAAAAATGTTATTTTCTTGTGTTCATTGTTATTGTCGTCCATGCGTTCATTCACTCATACGATGATATATTGGTACTTCCACGCATATACATTTTCCATTGAACATACATGTATCCATACATGTATGCTCAATACATGTATGTATGTATAATACACTTAAACATATATTAATGTATAAATTTATTATTGAAAACTCGCATGTATACTAACATTAGCGCTATACATTCAACAAATATACAGATGTATATATGCAGATGTTCTAACTAATTTTTGTCCTATGAAATGATACACCTTTCACTGTTTTATTTATAATTGCAAATTTATGTAATTTGAGTCCCAATAACAAAGAAATTTGATCAAATCTAACCTACCTAATCGAACCTAACCTAAACTAACCTCCAAACCTAACCTAACCTAACCTCCTAACCAAATCTAACCTAACTTAACCTAACCTAACCTAACCTAACCTAACTTCCTAACCTAACCTAACCTAACCTGTGGGAAAAAATAACTTGTGGGATTTATATTTATTTAGTTTATATTAATTTATATAGTAATTTATATTTTACATTAATTTATTTTTTTCGATAACAAACAGTATGTTTCAAGTGGACTGTATGATTTAAAATGTCCCCCAAATTGCTTTCTTACACATTCGGGGTGGTCTATGGATTATATATATATATAATATATATATATATATATATATATATATATATATATATTATATATATATATATATATATATATATATATATATATATATATATATATATATATATATATATATATATATATATATATATATATATATATATATATATATGTATATATATACTGTATATATATATATATATATATATATATATATATATATATATATATATATATATATATATATATATATATATATATATATATATATATATATATATATATATATATATATATAAATTATTGATTAATAGACATTCACTACAGTATTAGACTACATATATTAGTAATTAAATGGGGAGGTCTTATCTTGTATGGTTGAATTTGGCCTCGACCACCAGTATGAACACGAATGAACACAGACAAATACTCCTCTCTCGGGTGCCGCTGCCTTCACCACATGTATTGATTGTGCCAAGTATTAATTGTGTTTCTTCTTCCCTTTAAGTAACACCTGTCAAAGGCCACACTGTATAATATTCGTAACCTATTATGACAGCTTTATCAGGGGAAATATATAATTATTTTAATTAAGAGGTGAGAATATTGCTCACCCTGTTGTGTGTCTCACTAGTGTCCTAACCGGTTTGCCCTAATATACCTACATTTCACTGATCAGGAATGAAAGATAAAAGATTTTGGATTTAAGACAGTTCCCTCAATTAGTCGCATAACACTGGTCCAAGGGTAAATTATAGGAGCTAGATTTGCCCCCAGCGAGACCTAACCTAACTAACCTAATCTAACCTAACCTAACCTACCTAACATAACTTAACCTAACCTAACCTAACCTAACGTATGGTGACCAGACCAAACACTAGAAAGTGAAGGGACGACGACGTTTCGGTCCATCCTGGACCGAAATTCTCTAGTTTCAGAAATTCTCGACATTTCAGTCCAGGACGGACTGAAATGTCGTCGTCCTTTCACTTTCTAGTGTGTGGTCTGGTCAACATACTTCAGCCACGTTATTGTGACTCATCGTCTGCTAACTTAACCTAACCTAACCTAACTAAACCTTACCTACTTACCTACCTAACCTTTCCTAACCTACCTAATGTAACGTTATCTTGAGGTTATCTTGAGATGATTTCGGGGCTTTTTAGTGTCCCCGCGGCCCGGTCCTCGGCCAGGCCTCCACCCCCAGGAAGCAGCCCGTGACAGCTGACTAACACCCAGGTACCTATTTTACTGCTAGGTAACAGGGGCAAAGGGTGAAAGAAACTCTGCCCATTGTTTCTCGCCGGCGCCTGGGATCGAACCCAGGACCACAGGATCACAAATCCCGCGTGCTGTCCGCTCGGCCGACCGGCTCCCTTTAACCTAAACTAACCTAACCTAAACTAACCTACCTAATATAACGTAACGTAAAGTAACCTAACATAACCTACCTAACCTAACCTAACCTACTTAACATAACCTAACCTAATCTAACCTAACATACCTAACTTAACCTAACTTACCTAACCTAACCTAACCTAACCTAACCTAACCTAACCTAACCTAACCTAACCTAACCTAACCTACCTAACCTACCTAACCTAACCTAACTTACCTAACCTACCTAACCTAACCAAACTTATCCAAATATATCTTAACCTAATATAAGTAATTCAATAATTCCTGTTCCTAATATTATTAATGTTTGAAAAGAACCAGTTGGGAAAGACCTATCTGAAAATACCAAAAATCATTCATCCTATTAGGCACGTCGCACCAAAAGTACTGTTGTGGCCAATTAGGCGGGACACATACACATACATACATACATTAATGACAGAAAGCATACATACATACACAGGTGTATGATAATACGTATGTACACATACACACACACATAGTTCCTCTCGCTAACGACTGGAGCTGAATATAATAAATTACTCCGTAAAACCCGTCTCTAACAAGAATCTAAAGTGCTCACATGGCCGCCATTATACGCACAGCGAGACTCCCTCACTCGCTAGTGTGGCTCCTAACAGCACTCTGGGGAACACTGTGTGTAATGGCCAATGTTCTCTCTTGAAGACATTACGCTTGTGACGGAGCCAGAGCTCACTCTGTCACACTCCTGGCCTAGCCTGCTCTCTTGTGACGGGTCCACACATGGTCTACCCTGCTCTCTTGTGACGGGTCCACACCTGGTCTACCCTGCTCTCTTGTGACGGGTCCACACCTGGCCTAGCCTGCGCTCTTGTGACGGGTCCACACCTGGCCTAGCCTGCTCTCTTGTGACGGGTCCACACCTGGCCTACACTGCTCTCTTGGGACACAAATGATGCATCAACGCGCGACCAATATATCACTAAGAACTCTTTTCATTCGACCAGGATTCGAACCCATGACGACCAGGATCACCCCGAAACGTACAAAGTACCGTGACCACTGCACCACTGATCGTCTGACGATCAATGGTGGGTGGTCACAGTACTCTGTACGTTTGGGGGTGATCCTGGACGTCATAGGTTCGAATCCTGCCCGGGTCATTTAGAGTTCTTTTTGATCTATGGCTTGATATATATATAACTGATAACTCACACCCCAGAAGTGACTCGAACCCATACTGCCAGGAGCACTATGCAACTGGTGTACAGGGCACCTTATCCACTCGACCATCACGACCGGACAAAAGCTGATGGTAGCCGAGGCTATTTACCCACCAGCCCGCCGGCACTCTGATGGTAATCTTGGGCATGGCATTTTATCAAATCACCTCATTCTTTGGGGCACACATGAGGAACACAAATGCGAACAAGCCTGAATGGTCCCCAGGCATACATGCAACTGAAAACTCACACCCCAGAAGTGACTCGAACCCATACTGCCAGGAGTTTTACTGCCAGGGTTTTACTGCCATACTGCCAGGAGTTCATAAGCAACAGGGCTCCATAAAGGAATTATAATTTCTTCCCACAACCAGACCATCACCAGAGAAGTCTTAACAAGCAACACAGAAATCATCGATAACTACAGCGATAGCAGGCGACTTGACATCAGCGAGGCACTACACATCAAAAAGTCAACACCAGCAATCAACAGCCAATTAATGCACAACTATATTCTACCCACTTCAAGACTCCGTACCAATATAGAAGCATCAAGAGGAAGTATGGGCCAATAGGCCCTATGCAGTTACTTTCATTCTTATGCTCTCATATCCAATTTATACCCCATTGTTCCGTGTTCTGTCTTGTGTTTGTCAAAAGTTTGTTCACCTCATCCAAAACTGTTGCACCATATCACCTCACCCAAATGCGAGTATAAAGCTGTTTATGTTAGAAGTAAAATGTTTAGTGTTTACAGGTTACAGTTGTGTGTGTAAACTAAAGTCTTTGAAAATGTAATAAGTTATTACGAAACGCGTTCAGGCGTCGCGTCAGACTAGAAATAAAAATGAATTTTGGAGAATTGATTTTTCAATTACCATCGACAGTAAAAAGAAACATAAGAAATATCGAGAAAATTCGTGTTAGAATTATTAATCTTACTTTTTCGGTCATATTTAACAACATATTTTATTGCTACCAATATATATATATATATATATATATATATATATATATATATATATATATATATATATATATATATATATATATATATATATATATATATATATATATTATGTGAGGGTACCACCTCTGGTGCCAATGTGGGGACCCATAGCCTCGGAGAAGAAAATAAAAAGTATTCAGAGGAGACCTTGTGGTTTCTCACTGAACACTAATATTATCTTCTCCTACCACCCCCATTCTTTTGTATGTACACATATATATTTACTTTATTTGAACTTTGTTACAAAAAAGGAGTTACATATGGGTTACAAAGATGGTTGTCATAGGTTGTCGAGTTCCTCCAGCTCCTCAGATGGCGGGCAGGAACCCTGGATGCAGTGCGCATTTCCCCTCTGTATCGCCACACTGAGGCGCTGGAAAAGAAAGCTTGCAGCTCTCGGGTCCCTTGTTGTTTCAATGAGCCTAGAACCCAGTTCCTTCAAAAAACTGGTAGCACTTTTACCCCAGGCGCCGAGCGTCTCAGAAGCAATGGGGACAAAATTGTAGTGGTGATCCAGTTCTCTATACTTACGGGATTTGGCTGCTTCCCTGTGGGTGGCAGCGCCACCTGGTTGTGCAACACTGAGGTTAATGTAGGTGTTAGCCAGGGTTGATACGCACGTGTAGTCCCATACCAACTGCTTGCCATTCTTCCAGGGGTTCACTGTGATACCATCCGGGCGACCAATAAGAGCATCAGAGTTACGGGGCGTTAGGTAACGGGGCTCTCTTTCAGCTGGGCATCCAGCTGTGGTGAGGCTCCTCTTGATGATGTCGTTAACTTCACTGTGCCTCGAGTGCCATCCCCCTGTGCTTTGGCAGAGTAGGCCATGGTGACCGTACCTGTCAGCCACCACCTCGCCGCAAATACACCTATATCTGGTGTGGATTGGGGCAGCAAGGCGGAGGGCCACAGCAATTCGGAGGGCGTGTGGTGTGAGACGCGTGCCAGTTGCCGACATTGGGGTTGCTAACAGGAAATCCCCTGCATGTGGTGCTGCTACTGCTGTGAGGCGAGCAATGTCGTGTTGTGTTGTTGCAGCACCCAGGCACTCTGCAGCAACTTGGTCTACAATGGGACCATCCCAGCTGGATTGCTTGTGGGATTTTGGGGATGGTGGTTGAGGTGATTGGCCTGCACGAGAGGCCCACTCTGTGGCACAGCGTGTAAAATTGGGATCATGTACACCTGCCAGCTGATGTAAGTGGGCAGGTAGAATTTCCTTCACAAGGTCGTCGGATGCTGATAAGGAGGACAGGAAGGCTGGAACAGCGATTTGCGTTGCTGTTCGAACTCCGAGGCCCCCAAGTCTTACGGGAAGAGAGGCTTGTTTCCACTGTAGGTCATCGAGAGAGAGGTTAAGGGCTTTTTCTAGCATTGATTTCAGTAACCGGTCATACTCACTTAGTTTTTGGCTACTGTAAGATGGTGAACACCTCAGAAAGTAGGTTAACCTGGGGAGGGACAGACATCTGATGATGAGGTATATATATATATATATATATATATATATATATATATATATATATATATATATATATATATATATATATATATATATATATATATATATATATATATATATATATATATATATATATATATATATATATATATATATATATATATATATATATATATATATATATATATATATATATATATATATATATATATATATATATATATTTTTTTTTTTTTTTATATATATGGAAGGGAGTACCACCTCTAGCTGGAAGAAGGGGGACCCATAGCCTCGGAGGAAACCACGCATAACGCATTAGAGGGAATGTTTAAATCCCCTCCAATACAGTTTCTGTGTGCTTTTCTCCTACCACCCCCTTCCTTTTTTATTTTTTGTGGTTTATTATGCATTTGATGGTTACAAGATATACATGGGTTGATACAAAAATAATAATGCAAAAAGGTGCTTAAAGGTTATGGATCTCTTGAAAAACACAACAATGGGAAACATTGATGAATGTCACAGACGGGTTCGATCATTGTTGCAAGTCAAACACTTCTTCGAATTCCTCTGAAGTTGGACTAATGCCCAAGACGCAACAGGCATTTTCCCTCTGAATCACAACACTGAGGCGGTGGAACATGAAACTTTTTGCTCTCTGGTCTTTTGTAGCGCTGATCAATTTGTCCCCCAATTCCTTCAGGAACTTCAATGCACATTTTCCCCACGAACCGAGGGTCTCCGAGCCGATCGGAACAAAGCTGTAGCAGTGTGCCAGACCTCTGTATTTAATAATTTTCTGTTAAAACCCGGAAAGAAGCAGCACCACCGCTTTCACGTGTGCTGTAGTGGAGGTAGGTACTGGCCAGTGTGGCAGCGCACGTGTAGTCTCACACCACTTGCTTACCATCCTTCCAAAGAAGCAAGGTGACCCCATCTGGGCGCTTCTGAGGGTCGTTAGGTCTGGATAAGTGTGGTTCTCTTTGTGCCGGGCAGGGGGCTGTGGCGAGGCTCCTCTTGATGATGTCGTTGACTTCTTCATGTCTTGCAATTTTACCCTGTGATTTACGACATACCAGACCATGACGACCATATTGGTCTGCCATCGCAGTTCCGCAGATGCACCTATGTTCGGTGAGGATGGGGGCGGCAAGGCGAAGGGCAACTCCAATGCGGAGAGCGTCATAACTGAGGCGAGTTGCCAGGGCTGCATTGGGCACAGCAAATAAAAAATCCCCGGCGTGGGGTGCTGTTACCGCTAGGAGGCGGGCTTTGTTTTCAGCATCAGCGTTGTCAATCATTGCTGTGACAGTCTTTTCCATTATGGGGCTATCCCAGTGGGCCTGCTTGTGGTCTTTTGGGGCTTGTGGTCGGGGTTGAGGGTGTGCAATGGTGTCCCATTGTCTGGCTGCTTCGATGAACGTTTGATCATGAGTTCCCGCTGTCTCTCTCATACGCTCTGGTAGGATCTGTCCTACCAATTCGTTGGCTGCTGTACATGAGGATAAGAATGCTGGAAGTGCTACCTCAGTTGCCTTTCGTATGCCTATCCCTCCAAATCTCACTGGTAGTGTTGCTTGGTCCCACTGACTGTCATCTAAATTATATATATATTTATATATATATATATATATATATATATATATATATATATATATATATATATATATATATATATATATATATATATATATATATATAATGAGAGAGAGAGAGAAAAATGTCTTAGAAGATATTTGATGGCTTAAGTTGTATCGATTGCTACAATACTTCTGAATTATATTTTCATGCATACGACTGATAACAAAGTTAGGAAGCTTATCGAGTCGATTCATTGTTTCCTTCACGGGGAAATCTGTAGTAAAGATTCTGTTCAGTCTCACCAAGACGGAGGTCAGGGTTACCGTGGCAGGTTAAAGGGGGGATTAAAAGGCAAAATGAGATTAAAAAAAGGAAAGAAAAACAGAGAGAGAAAAGAAAAAAGATAATGAGAGAGATAAATGAGATAAAAATTAATGAGAAGGCAAATTAAGAGGGAGAAAAGCGCGAGTTGTTGAAGGTGACGCCTCTATCCAACACGCGAGGTATCAATATACATAAAGTCATGTATACATGTGTATACATAACGTATAACATCTAATTATGTATACACGTGTTCGTGTCGAGGAGTGTGAGGTGTTCGGAGGACGAGCAGTGTCTGTAACCAACAGTCACGTAATTCAAACGAATTTATTATATTTTACAGTTAGAAAATTGACCTTATTGCGACATCAGTCATTTCAAGTTTCATCTGTGCATCAACATATCTTGCACGTCTGTCTGTCAGCCCAGCTGCCAGTGACTGAGTGTAGAACAAACATGAAAGTAGCATGTGTGTTGTGTGTGTGTGGAGAGACACCGGCATGTGTGTTGTGTGTGTGTGGAGAGACACCAGCATGTGTGTTGTGTGTGTGTGGAGAGACACCAGCATGTGTGTTGTGTGTGTGTGGAGAGACACCAGCATGTGTGTTGTGTGTGTGTGGAGAGACACCAGCATGTGTGTTGTGTGTGTGTGTGTGTGTGTGTGGAGAGACACCAGCATGTTTGTTGTGTGTGTGTGGAGAGACACCAGCATGTGTGTTGTGTGTGTGTGGAGAGACACCAGCATGTGTGTTGTGTGTGTGTGTGTGGAGAGACACCAGCATGTGTGTTGTGTGTGTGTGTGTGGAGAGACACCAGCATGTGTGTTGTGTGTGTGTGGAGAGACACCAGCATGTGTGTTGTGTGTGTGTGGAGAGACACCAGCATGTGTGTTGTGTGTGTGTGGAGAGACACCAGCATGTGTGTTGTGTGTGTGTGTGTGTGTGTGGAGAGACACCAGCATGTGTGTTGTGTGTGTGTGTGTGTGTGTGTGGAGAGACACCAGCATGTGTGTTGTGTGTGTGTGGCGAGACACCAGCATGTGTGTTGTGTGTGTGTGTGTGGAGAGACACCAGCATGTGTGTTGTGTGTGTGTGTGTGTGTGGAGAGACACCGGCATGTGTGTTGTGTGTGTGTGGAGAGACACCAGCATGTGTGTTGTGTGTGTGTGGAGAGACACCAGCATGTGTGTTGTGTGTGTGTGGAGAGACACCAGCATGTGTGTTGTGTGTGTGTGGCGAGACACCAGCATGTGTGTTGTGTGTGTGTGGAGAGACACCAGCATGTGTGTTGTGTGTGTGTGGAGAGACACCAGCATGTGTGTTGTGTGTGTGTGGAGAGACACCAGCATGTGTGTTGTGTGTGTGTGGAGAGACACCAGCATGTGTGTTGTGTGTGTGTGGAGAGACACCAGCATGTGTGTTGTGTGTGTGTGGAGAGACACCAGCATGTGTGTTGTGTGTGTGTGTGTGGAGAGACACCAGCACGTGTGTTGTGTGTGTGTGTGTGGCGAGACACCAGCATGTGTGTTGTGTGTGTGTGGCGAGACACCAGCACGTGTGTTGTGTGTGTGTGTGGCGAGACACCAGCATGTGTGTTGTGTGTGTGTGTGGCGAGACACCAGCATGTGTGTTGTGTGTGTGTGTGGCGAGACACCAGCATGTGTGTTGTGTGTGTGTGTGTGGAGAAACACCAGCATGTGTGTGGTGAGAAAGATCTGTATCATGCCTAAATGTTTTATAAATTCACGACACCTTATATAAAAATAGAGAATGAGTTTGATACAAATAATCTCAGAAACACCTTACCCTGAGGCTTACTCTACTCGGGGCACTAACTGGGTCAAAATACAGGTCTACAACCTCACTGGAAAATAAACTCATCCTTTAAAATGCTCCATATACCTGAAGCGAGAGTTACGTTGATTCTTCAGTTACTTCAGCCACTCGCTCAGCTTTTCTAAATACTTTAAGAGAATGTTTCACCTTGCATTCACTAAATAATGAGACATCGTTATGTGTTTCTTGTTATGTGAGACACACTATATGTTCACTCACATACAGTGGTTCACTTACATATAATGGTTCACTCACATATAATGGTTCACTCACATATAGTGGTTCACTCACATACAGTGGTTCACTCACATATAATGGTTCACTCACATATAGTGGTTCACTCACATACAGTGGTTCAGTCACATACAGTGGTTCACTCACATACAGTGGTTCACTCACATACAGTGGTTCACACACATATAGTGGTTCACTCACATATAGTGGTTCACTCACATATAATGGTTCACTCACATATAGTGGTTCACTCACATATAGTGGTTCACTCACATATAGTGGTTCACTCACATACAGTGGTTCACTCACATATAATGGTTCACTCACATATAATGGTTCACTCACATACAGTGGTTCACTCACATATAATGGTTCACTCACATACAGTGGTTCACTCACATATAATGGTTCACTCACATACAGTGGTTCACTTACATATAATGGTTCACTCACATACAGTGGTTCACTCACATACAGTGGTTCACTCACATATAATGGTTCACTCACATACAGTGGTTCACTCACATATAATGGTTCACTCACATATAATGGTTCACTCACATATTATGGTTCACTCACATATAGTGGTTCACTCACATATAATGGTTCACTCACATATAGTGGTTCACTCACATATAATGGTTCACTCACATATAATGGTTCACTCACATACAGTGGTTCACTTACATATAATGGTTCACTCACATACAGTGGTTCACTCACATACAGTGGTTCACTCACATATAGTGGTTCACTCACATATAATGGTTCACTCACATATAGTGGTTCACTCACATATAATGGTTCACTCACATATAATGGTTCACTCACATGCAGTGGTTCACTCACATATAATGGTTCACTCACATATAACGGTTCACTTACATACAGTGGTTCACTCACATATAATGGTTCACTCACATACAGTGGTTCACTCACATATAATGGTTCACTCACATATAATGGTTCACTCACATATAGTGGTTCACTCACATACAGTGGTTCACATTGCGGTTCACTATATATCGTCACACCAACATGTATAGTCCCATAATAGAGAGTGACGCAGGGCTGTTGATTGTGTAGCTTGTTGCGTCACGCGGCCGGAACACAACTGACTCAAGTGAAGAGATTGTGAAGCAAGGAGACAATTATTTACATTTATCTTGCTGGTGTAAAATCGGGGACATTTTTTAACGAGGTGTTTTACATGACAAAAAGTAAATTCTATCTCATTATAGGATCGTTCTAGAGAGTTGTGTTAGATACTAAATGGGCGGAAGATGATTTTATATCTCTTGTATTTGATACAGAGGAAGTAGTCCTCCCTTCATAGTGGGGGCTCTACCCCCATTTTGTTAACACACCAGGCCTGGCTCTACCCCCACTGTGTTAACACACCAGACCTGGCTCTACACCCACTGTGTTAACACACCAGGCCTGGCTCTACACCCACTGTGTTAACACACCAGGCCTGGCTCTACACCCACTGTGTTAACACACCTGGCCTGGCTCTACCCCCACTGTGTTAACACACCAGGCCTGGCTCTACACCCACTGTGTTAACACACCAGGCCTGGCTCTACACCCACTGTGTTAACACACCAGGCCTGGCTCTACACCCGCTGTGTTAACACACCTGGCCTGGCTCTACACCCACTGTGTTAACACACCAGGCCTGGCTCTACACCCGCTGTGTTAACACACCTGGCCTGGCTCTACACCCACTGTGTTAACACACCAGGCCTGGCTCTACACCCACTGTGTTAACACACCTGGCCTGGCTCTACACCCACTGTGTTAACACACCAGGCCTGGCTCTACACCCACTGTGTTTAGCCTGGTGTGTTAACCTGTGTTAACACAACATGTTTGGCTCTACACACATCTGTTAATTTCCTGCCTATGCTAACATAGCAGCTGAATTGCATCATTTGCTGCCTTTGGGGACAATAGCGCCTATCTCCCCTCTCCCTCTCCCTCTCCCTCTCCCTCTTTCATCTTCCCGTTATCCGCTTCCTTCTGTATCCTCCCTCCATCCTTTCCACTTCCTCTCTCATCTCCTTCATCTTAATCTAGTAATTCTCAACCCTCTCTACTTCCTGCATATTGCCTTCTTCTCATCTTCTCTCTCAATCACATTTTTTGACTTTCTTATCTTCTTCCTCATAAACCTTCTCTTCCTTTCCCTCCCCTCTCATTCTCCCGCTACATCATCCTCTTTTCCTCTTCCCTCGTTATTCCTCTTTCCTAATGCCTTCATAATTTACCGCTATCTGTCCTTCCTTTTTCCTTCCTTCATCCCACATCTTCTGTCTATCACTCTATACTATCTCTCCTTCCCTTCCCTTCCCTCTTCACCCTTTCTCGTCTCTCCATTCTGACACCTTCCCTCACAATATCTCCCCTCCTTACTAAACCCATTTGCCGCTACACTCATAACCTTTTACTCATCTACTCACCGTCCACCCTACCTGTCTACCTCCTGTCTTTTCTGCCTACAACTCTCCATCTCGCTTTCCCCCTCTCCACCTAACTTTCTCCCTCACTCATCCACTTACCATTCCCCTTCCCCTGTCCCCAGCACTTCTCCCCTTCTCTACTCCCCTCTTAATAGTCCACCCACCCTCTCTCTCCTCTCCATTGCTTTAATTTTGGAAAATATGGCCGACTTTCCATGGATACGATTGTCAGTATAAAATAAGAAATACGGACGAGAAGGGGAAGTAATGAAATGTGAAGGTCCATTTCCGTAGACTTTTGACCCTGGATTGCTAGCGTGGAGGTTGCCAGTGATGACTTCTTACTCATCACATGCCTCAGTGTGACTACCCATCCTGTGTGATGGGGAATCTTAGCATCACGTAGCTAGTGTTTGACACACACTCTACTTCATATAGTCTAGGGCAGCTGCACAAATGCACGTGTCCCTAAATTTTGAATAAAAGCCATGCTGGCGCCTTGACCGGACCATGATTTGTGGCCATGTTGGGAACACATTGTGGTCATAACTTGTGACCATGTAGGGGCAGTAACGGGCCGATGACTGCTTCTTTTATGTAAACTGTAATTTTATTTCAACCGTATTTGGTCACTAATATTATTATTAGATGCTTGATGCTGAAGCTTAACCACCGACAACATTCCTAAACCAAGTGACACAACTTTATTAGATGTCATTAAAAGGTGCAGCTTCAAAATTCCCTAAATATAATTACCATTAACGACACTCGGACGATATTCAATTTTAATCCCCAAGTTTTGGATTTAAAATATGTCCATGAGAGTAAAATAACAATGAGAAATATATATTTCTACCAGCTCAACAAAATCCGGTAATGGCTTTTTAGCTTCATTAATTAAAGAAGAGAACATAACTATCACATGAGAGGATGCTACACACACCGTCGCTTTCTTTATTGGTGGAAACTTTCGTAATTAATCGTTACATAAACACTTGGCAGTTACTTTTCCGGCAATGTATTTCTTAGAAAATTCATAACATTGTCCACAGTTGTCTCTGTGATTTTAGTATAAGTTATGGTCCATCACCATTTATTCGCCTTCTTAAGTGTTTAATATGTTTATTTACTATTTGTGCTTGCAGGTTCAAGCTCTTAGTTCTTGGACCCCGCCTTTCAAACCGTCGGTTGTTTAATGTACTGATTCGATCATTTTTAGTTATTATATCTCCCATAGTTACTTCTCTCTCACAACTCAAGAGTACCAATTTATTGCTAGGTAAACAGAGGTATCAGATGAAAGAATTCTGCTCAGTTGTTCTTAGCAAGGAATCGAAAAAGGGTCGTGTGTGTACTCACCTTGTTATTGCCACCCAATTGTGCTTGTGGAGGTTGAGCTTCGGCTCTTTACTCCCGCCTCTCAACTGTCAATCAACTAATCTACAGGTTCCAGAGCCTACTGGGCTCTATCATATCTACATCTGAAACTGTGTATGGAGTCAGCCTCCACCACATCACTGCCTAATGAATTCCATTTACAAACTACTCTGACACTGAACAGGCTTTCTAATTTCTCTGGGGGTCACCTGAGAACTATCTTTCCACCTGTGTCCCCTTGATCGTGTTCCAGCTATGCTGAATAATTTGTTTTTGTTTACCTTGTTAATTGCTCTGAGAATTTTGTACGTGGTGATCATGTCTCTCCTAACTCTTTGGTCTTCCAGAGACGTGAGGTAAATTTCCGTATAATTCTGCATAACGTATGCCTCTCGGCTCTGGGACTAGTCTGGTGGCCTTCCTCTAGATCTCCTCTAGCTTTGTCTTGTGTTTTCGTATGGAATCCAGGCTGGAACTGCATTCTCCAGGATTAGTCTGACATATGTGATATACAAGATTCTGAGTGACTTTTGTATTTCTCAACTTTCTAAAGACAATTCTTATGTTGGACCATCTAGCATATGCCGCTGATATCCTTTTGATGTGGGATTTTGGGGAAAGATTCGGCATATCAACCCCCAGATCTTCCTGCTTGATTCTTTAAGGATTTTACCTCCCAGACGCTACCTTGTGCCCGCCTCTTGCTACCTTCATCTATTTTCATATCTTTACTCTAGTAATGAAAATAGTAATACAAAGTCAAGTATCAATTTACAGTCCATTTAGTTTGTCCAGGTCGTCTAGTATCCACTAGTTTCTCTCTCAGCTGTCTCACCCTGTCACAGTAAAAGAGACAAATGCATGTGAATGCATGTGTGTGTATATATGTATGTATATATGTATATGAACGTATATGTGTATGTGTATGTATATGTGTGTGTATAAAGTATATATATGGAAGTTGATCAGAATTACATTTCACCTTTGTAAATGCACATTAATGACACTATGTAAAAGACACATCGAACACTTTGTGTAGGGCATACGTAAATCTGTGTATCTATGTATTTACGCATGTAAGTTAGCATAGCATTTTAAAAGCACCGAATCACCTTCTGTTGTTGATTGTTCAATAAACCTCTGAACTATATGTTTAACACATCGCTAACCCTGTCCATGGAAGACAGAAGAAAATGTATATATGCTGGTTACCATTGTAAATATGTGGCCACGTCTGTGGTAGAAAAAAATACTCTTTCCATCTTCCCCCCATCTCCTCATAGTTTTATCATCATCAGCAAACAGTGACAAGAATGAGTCTATTCCCTCTGGAAGTTCGTTTACATATATCAGAAACTGGATGGGTTCAAGTACAGAACCCTTTAGGACCCCGCTGGTGACATCTCGCCACTCTGAGGTCTCTTCACTCACAGTTACTCGCTGCTCCTTTGGTTTAGATACCCCCTTATCCACTGGAGCATCTTACCTTTTACTCATGCCTGTTTTTCTAATTTTCGTAACATCCTCTTATGGGGTACTGTGTCAAAGGCTTATTTAGAGTTCAAGAAAATGCAGTCTGCCTACCTTTCTTGATATTGCCCTATTTTTGTCGCCTGGTCATAGAATTCAATTAAACCTGCGAGACACGATTTACCATCCCTGAACCCATGCTGGTGATGAGTTACAAAGCTCTTTCTCTCCAGATGTTCAATGAGCTTTTTCCTCGTGATCTTCTCCATCACCTTGCATTGTATACAAGTTATGGAAACCAGCATAACTTGTTCAGTGCCTTTTGCCTGACACCCTTTTTGCATATTGGGTGGGCTTTCTTCTAACTTTATTTAAATTCTTGTTTCCAGATACCTATTATTCATCTGAAAGTACCAATTTCTTTGGTACTTTTGGTAAATTTACAAATTTACCAATATCAGAGCATCTAAAAACACACAAAGGGCTTCTGCACCCTCTTTTTTAGTATAACAGAGGCACAACAGCCTTTATTATGTCCAGAAATAAAAGATTCCTTTTGATCTAATCTCTGGTAACCTCAAATGCTTCCAATGTTGTTTGGTTCGCCGCCTCCTCTCACAAGGGAACGTCCCTTTGATCTATTGTGAAGACCACCTATTACCTCTTGTTGAGTTCTTCACACACCTCCATGTCATTATTTGTGTATCTGTTCTCCCCTTTTCTCAGTTTCATCACTTGTTCCTTCACTGTTATTTTCCTCCTGATGTGGCTGTGAAGATGTTTTGGTTGGGTTTATTATTATGTAGTAATTCTGTGGAAACAGTGCATTTGTTATGATGCCTGACAGTTTCGTTTCTGTGAGTGCAATTACATTGGGGTTTACTTCTTCTAACCTTTCTTATAACCTAACTCATTTGCTTTATTTGTAATCCCATTTTTGTTTGAGTATATTACCTTGAAGCTCACTTTCCAGTGTCCATTGTTACATACTTTCCCTACAGGTGTAGGATGTTGTTCCATGGGGCGAACTATTTGGTTGTGTTTGTTGCACTGTGGGGTGCTTATCAGGGGTTTGGAGGGAAGTACTCGGATAGGGGGTTAAGGTCTTGCCTAGACTTGCTTGGGTGAGAGGAAGACCAAGGGATGGGGAGGCCAATCGGATGATGGGAGATATGAATGGCAAGGTGGACTCTGTTTGGGGGAAGGTTGGGACTTGGGTTTTGGGTGGGGGTGTTTTTATGGGGTGGCAAATGGAGGTATTGCATATTTCTCTGGGGTTGCAGAGTTGTTGGATGAGAGTTCCCCTTTCCTCTCCGGGATTGCTGAGGTGTGGACTATAGTTACCTGGTTCCTTGCACTCTCACTATGCCTCTTGGTTTCGTCTGCTGCTTGGATTCCCTCGTTCCCTGGTCATGTCCCTTTGGAGACATGACCTTGTTATAACCTAATTATTTTCTGTTACATTTTGAAGTTTGCTCTTCTTTGCTAGAATTTCCTCTTTTGTGGCCTCGTTCATGAATACTACCGTTATCAATCGATTTTTGTCTTTATTGAATCAGCCAAGCCTGAAAACATTCTCTAAACATTGTTCAGCCCCTCCATGTATACCCACTTCAGGATTTCTAACACTGCAGATTTGTCTTTAGCTTTCCATTCTCCTTTGCTAGATTGATTGATGAAGATTAGGTCACCCAAGAGGTGGCATGGGCATGAGTAGTACGTAATCCGTAGCTAGAACCTTCCTTTTCCTTCATACCTACTATGACTATAGCTTTTTTACTTTCCAGCAGCTGATTAGTGCACCTTGCTGCTTCCGGTGATGTTGCTGCTTCCACGGCAGTGATTGTCGACATGGCTTCTGGGCTCTTTTCTAACATTTCTGCAAACGTGACTCCCACTGTAGAGGTCCCATCTGTTATTGTATTTCCTGCTACTTGGGTGTTGGTTGTCTGGGTCCGAGCCCGAGGAGGATTTTCTTTGTGACTTTTTATTTTCTCCTTTGCTGCTGTCAGATCTGGAACATAATTGGTTTTATTCCTCCTCCTACAGTGCCACTGTCCACTTAAAGGGAGCATCACAGTCGCTCAAGGGGAAAGTGTCCCACAATCAGCCTTTCAACCCCGTGGCAAGTGAAGAAACCGGCAGCTCCCGGGTCTCCAATCTATGTATCCATAGACACACACTCGGGCTCTATGCTCTTGACATGCCCGCTTCAAAATTTAATATATCTAAAGTCATCATTCTGGCCAATACATTCATCAAGGCAAGATCATTTATATTAAGACAGTGGTAAATCTGTCCCAGACTGGGGCTCTCTTAGTCGTGTTGAGTGTTCCCACCCAGACTCTGGTAAACAATACAGAGGGTGAAGATAGAAGTAAAGCCAAACACAATATAAAAGAGTAAACAATTTACTGGAAATAAAAATACATCGGCTTAAGCCAAAAAATATCTTAACTGTCACTTTATGGCAACATTCTCCAAGTAACATTATGGCAACTCCTCAAAAAATTTATATTAGCAGAACTCATTAGGCTTTTATTTTACTAGACTTTTCCAGCAAAGAATATTACTATAAATTCACTTGTATAATAGTTGCCGTTATCTTTTTATCAATAACACGATTAATCTGGATGAAATAAATTACTGAGCAGCACAAATTACAGTGAGTCTGAGACTGTTAATGTTGGCTCCTTCTCGCCACAATATATCACTCCGCGTCCGTGACACACATAATATTCACTTCCTATCATACAAGGGCAATGGGGAAGGAAACTGCATCTACCTTACCACTGAAGAACGGAAACTGCAGTCCTAGCAGCCTGTTGTAGTTGGTAGGTGCTCTCTCTAGGTCTTCTGTGTGGTTCCTTCACAGTTCTTCTTCAGTCCTAATAAAATGAATAAAACCAAGGTAGATCTCTTCTCGCAGCTGGTCGAAGAACTTCCGACAACTGATCTTAGATTTCCGTAGGATTCCGCCAATGTCTCCCAGACCTTCATCCATCCCCCACGCTCAATACTGATTCCTTTCTCTGTAGAAGTGCTGTGGCTCATTAACTGCTTCCGCAGGGGTTGCTATGCTAGTGAGACACTATGACCAGGACTGGCTTCTTGCACGCCTTCATCCTTCATCCTGGTTTCTTGCACGCCACAGTTCCAACTTTGAACGGCCCGTAGACCGACACTGGATCCCTCAGCACCCCCTCTAGAGACACAGGAGTACAGACGTCATGGAGCTTCTAGTGACTTGTCGTGGACCACCTCTCTAAATTTTCCTCTGACCTGACCTGTTGCTCCAACCACTTGGCCTGCACGGTAGAGCGGAATGAGTCTCGCTTCATGCATAAATTTCACCAGTGTGGGGCTCTCCCGAGTCGGCTAGTGATAGTGGGCGACTTTTCCCGCCTGGATCCTCGGGCACTGACGTCACACCACGTCACGCCTTGGGAGCTCCCTGATTGGTCAAACTGAACACACCCCAGCATCCGACCCAAAACCAGGAGACACAGCAGTATTTGGCGGGAATCTTGTCTCTTCCCGGAGTCTATCCGCCATCTTTGTCGCCGTGCTCACTCTCGCCTCCACCCCAACCAACTTACAACTTAATTACAGTAATTCAAATATTTGGCATCTCGCCTCCCTCTAAATGTTATTAAACGAAACTATGTGCTTTCCTGGCAATTAACGTGGGTGAGTATGATTCTTAATGGTGGTGCGAGGAGGGTTTTATACGGTCTGCGCAACACAGTTGACTTAGCAAGCTGATTATAGTGTCTGTCATGTCTTTATGGGGATTACGGATTTGACTGCACACGGATGATCAGTATAAAATATGACTCACTCAGTCCCTCCCATTCACATGGGAGGGAGAGAGAGAGAGAGAGAGGGAGAGAGAGAGAGAGAGGGAGAGAGAGAGAGAGAGGGAGAGAGAGAGAGAGAGGGAGAGAGAGAGAGAGAGAGAGAGAGAGAGAGAGAGAGAGAGGGAGAGAGAGAGAGAGAGAGAGAGAGAGAGAGAGAGAGAGAGAGAGAGAGAGAGAGAGAGAGAGAGAGAGAGAGAGAGAGAGAGAGAGAGAGAGAGAGAGAGAGAGAGAGAGAGAGAGAGAGAGAGGTGTTAGGGTGGGGTTAGAAAGCTGGAAGGAGAGAGAGAGAGAGAGAGAGAGAGAGAGAGAGAGAGAGAGAGAGAGAGAGAGAGAGAGAGAGGGGTGTTAGGGTGGGGTTAGAAAGCAGGAGAGGAGAGAGAGAGAGAGAGAGAGAGAGAGAGAGAGAGAGAGAGAGAGAGAGAGAGAGAGAGAGAGAGGTGTTAGGGTGGGGTTAGAAAGCAGGAAGGAGAGCGAGGGGAAGATGGTGACAGGTGGTAGGAGAGTTAGGGCGGAGTGAAGTTTGCGTCTAGTACCCAGAAACCTTCAATAAAGTATGACACGTATTTTCATGACTTCTTAGTTATGACTCGAACGTTTTAGATCAGCTGTTGCAATTACGATATTGCTTTGTACGCAGTGAATGGAACACGTTGAGAGGTTCCCTCACCTCTGGCTCCCAGACACAACTGTGTGTGCCCCAAATGTTGTACAAATTAGCACAGACTGTGGGGCACATTTTCTTTAATTCCCTCGGTGTCAAACACGAGAGATGTTCAACTGAGAGGGTGTTCGGAGAGTTAATGTTATTCTGTTCAACAGAGAGGGTGTGGGGGAGAGTTGCTGCTATTCTGTTCAACAGAGAGGGTGTGGGGAGAGTTCCTGTTGTTCTGTTCAACAGAGAGGGTGTGGGGAGAGTTACTCCTGTTCTGTTCAACAGAGAGGGTGTGGGGAGAATTGTATACCTCCAACTCCTTCTATCACTAAAAGCATTAATATTTGTATATATATTCGATGTTTGAATGTAAACATTCTTCATCATCAGGAAAAATTTTAAGCGGGAAGTACATAACTTTTATAAGACATTTAATATAAGTGTTAAACCAGTGTAAATGTCAACATATGAAGTAAACATTGAACCAAAAAGAGGACAGTTTAAGGTTCAGTTTAAGGAGATTGTCAAGGTGAGGTAATTGTTGAGTGGAGATTGTCAAGGTGAGGTAATTGTTGAGTGGAGATTGTCAAGGTGAGGTAATTGTTGAGTGGAGATTGTCAAGGTGAGGTAATTGTTGAGTGGAGATTGTCAAGGTGAGGTAATTGTTGAGTGGAGATTGTCATGGTGAGGTAATTGTTGTGTGGAGATTGTCAAGATGAGGTAATTGTTGAGTGGAGATTGTCAAGGTGAGGTAATTGTTGAGTGGAGATTGTCAAGGTGAGGTAATTGTTGAGTGGAGATTGTCATGGTGAGGTAATTGTTCAGTGGAGATTATCATGGTGAGGTAATTGTTGAGTGGAGATTGTCAAGGTGAGGTAATTGTTGAGTGGAGATTGTCAAGGTGAGGTAATTGTTGAGTGGAGATTGTCAAGGTGAGGTAATTGTTGAGTGGAGATTGTCATGGTGAAGTAATTGTTGAGTGGAGATTGTCAAGGTGAGGTAATTGTTGAGTGGAGATTGTCAAGGTGAGGTAATTGTTGAGTGGAGATTGTCAAGGTGAGGTAATTGTTGAGTGGAGATTGTCATGGTGAGGTAATTGTTGAGTGGAGATTGTCAAGGTGAGGTAATTGTTGAGTGGAGATTGTCATGGTGAGGTAATTGTTGAGTGGAGATTGTTAAGGTGAGGTAATTGTTGAGTGGAGATTGTCATGGTGAGGTAATTGTTGAGTGGAGATTGTCATGGTGAGGTAATTGTTGAGTGGAGATTATCATGGTGAGGTAATTGTTGAGTGGAGATTGTCAAGGTGAGGTAATTGTTGAGTGGAGATTGTCAAGGTGAGGTAATTGTTGAGTGGAGATTGTCATGGTGAGGTAATTGTTGAGTGGAGATTGTCAAGGTGATGTAATTGTTGAGTGGAGATTGTCAAGGTGAGGTAATTGTTGAGTGGAGATTATCATGGTGAGGTAATTGTTGAGTGGAGATTGTCAAGGTGAGGTAATTGTTGAGTGGAGATTGTCAAGGTGAGGTAATTGTTGAGTGGAGATTGTCAAGGTGAGGTAATTGTTGAGTGGAGATTGTTTAGGTGAGGTAACTATATGTATAAACTCTAAGCTTGAATGACTATACAGCACTTGGAAGGGATATGAAGAGACACAGAACGAACCGTGTGAAACCACTTGGGCTATCGGGGATCGAACGCTGACCCCGCAGGAAGTGAGGCCGTCGTTGCACCGACATCTCCAAGGGGATTAAACACCAAATCCTAGACAACATTTTCATATATTTCAATGCCAATTATAACATATAACTATGACAAATAAGTTATATAAGGAACAAATGATTCTTGCCATGAAAATTTACGTTATATGGAAAAATCCTTCAAGTTCAGACCTTTAATGTCTTTGACAAGTTTAATTATTTATTTACGTTCACTATTAATGGGACTTTTAACCTTGGGTACTTTTTCACAATTTTAATCAATCGTTATAATGGAAGTTTTCCTCAACAATTTGACTAACCATTTCAAATTTTCTTCCCAATTACACGAAAACATTACGTATTGCTGACCTGGAGTACATATTCATACACACACACACATACGTAGTTATACACACACATACGTATTTATACACACACATACGTATTTATACACACATACGTATTTATACACACACATACATATTTATATACACACACATACGTATTTATACACACACACGTATTTATACACACACATACGTATTTATACACACACACATACGTATTTATACACAGACATACGTATTTATACACACACATACGTATTTATACACACACACATACGTATTTATACACAGACATACGTATTTATACACACACACATACGTATTTATACACACACACATACGTATTTATACACACACATACGTATTTATACACACACACACGTATTTATACACACACACATACGTATTTATACACACACATACGTATTTATACACACACACACGTATTTATACACACACGTATTTATACACACACATACGTATTTATACACACACATACGTATTTATATACACACACACATACGTATTTATACACACATACGTATTTATATACACACATACGTATTTATACACACACACACGTATTTATACACACACATACGTATTTATACACACACACACACATACGTATTTATACACATGTAGGGGGGCCTCGTAGCCTGGTGGATAGCGCGCAGGATTCGTAATTCTGTGGCGCGGGTTCGATTCCCGCACGAGGCAGAAACAAATGGGCAAAGTTTCTTTCACCCTGAATGCCCCTGTTACCTAGCAGTAAATAGGTACCTGGGAGTTAGTCAGCTGTCACGGGCTGCTTCCTGGTGTGTGTGTGTGTGTGTGTGTGTGTGTGTGTGGTGTGGAAAAAAAAAAAAAAAAAAAAAAAAGTAGTTAGTAAACAGTTGATTGACAGTTGAGAGGCGGGCCGAAAGAGCAAAGCTCAACCCCCGTAAAAACACAACTAGTAAACACAACTAGTAAACACATGTATAATAATTCAGGAGCAAACAATGGCTTGAGGTTAAAAATGTTTTAAACTCGGATCACTGAGGTAAAATGCGTATTTAAATTATTTCTTTATTTTTATTTACTATAGTTAGACAAACTTTTTTATTTTGAAAATTTGTGAACTACTTTTAATTATTGTATTGTAAATTGCTCAGTAATTAATAAAGGTGAAGCAAGGGCTGATACTGAGGTGAGTGAGCTGATTGTTGGCTCATCATGCTGAGCTCACAGTGGTGCTGAGCTCACAGTGGTGCTGAGCTCACAGTGGTGCTGAGCTCACAGTGGTGCTGAGCTCACAGTGGAGCTGAGCTCACAGTGGTGCTGAGCTCACAGTGGTGCTGAGCTCACAGTGGTGCTGAGCTCACAGTGGTGCTGAGCTCACAGTGGTGCTGAGTTCACAGTGGTTCTGAGCTCACGGTGGTGCTGAGCTCACAGTGGTGCTGAGCTCACAGTGGCGCTGAGCTTCCATTGGCGCTGAGCTCAATGATGATGATATTTGCTGTGATGCTGAACTCGTGTATAACTGAGATCACTGTGGAGCTGATCTTGTTGAGCTCACTATGGATCTGATCTTGTTGAGCTCACTGTGGAGCTGATCTTGTTGAGCTCACTGTGGATCTGATCTTGTTGAGCTCACTGTGGAGCTGATCTTGTTGAGCTCACTGTGGAGCTGATCTTGTTGAGCTCACTGTGGAGCTGATCTTGTTGAGCTCACTGTGGATCTGATCTTGTTGAGCTCACTGTGGAGCTGATCTTATGGTGCTGATCTTGTTGAGCTCACTGTGGAGCTGATCTTGTTGAGCTCACTGTGGAGCTGATCTTGTTGAGCTCACTGTGGAGCTGATCTTGGTGAGCTCACTGTGGAGCTGATCTTGTTGAGCTCACTGTGGAGCTGATCTTGTTGAGCTCACTGTGGAGCTGATCTTATGGTGCTGATCTTGTTGAGCTCACTGTGGAGCTGATCTTGTTGAGCTCACTGTGGAGCTGATCTTGTTGAGCTCACTGTGGAGCTGATCTTGTTGAGCTCACTGTGGAGCTGATCTTGGTGAGCTCACTGTGGAGCTGATCTTGTTGAGCTCACTGTGGAGCTGATCTTGTTGAGCTCACTGTGGAGCTGATCTTGTTGAGCTCACTGTGGAGCTGATCTTGGTGAGCTCACTGTGGAGCTGATCTTGTTGAGCTCACTGTGGAGCTGATCTTGTTGAGCTCACTGTGGAGCTGATCTTGGTGAATCAACTAGTTAATTCCTAAGAGTTGAGAATGGAGGTGGCTTCCACACCTTCTTTTTCGTAGAGGGTATTGTTTTGTTTTGAATTCCAGCTTCCACCTGTGTCCCCTTGTCCTGTTGTCATTCAATTTAATGAAATTGAACTTGTCTCTCTTTCCCTTGAGTGTTACTTTGGATTATTAATGAGCAATCTGAGAGCAGCAGTACACCGAGAACTTCAACAAGATCTTGTAGATCTGAGGCAAAGTGAAATTGACACCAGTAATTCCATTAGTCATCATACTACCATGCAAGAGGAGCCACACATCTATGGTTCATCCAATAAAATCAGCAGACTTCTAGATGTTACTACTGCTCGGCTTAGACTCGGTTACAAGTATCTCTGGGAATTCTCGTTGTCTGCTGATGTAGACCTGACCAAATGTAAACTGTGTCAACAAAATTATTCCCACACCCTCCGTCACTATGTGATGGACTGCGAAAAGATACGTGAATTTAGAGACAATTCTATAACCAATGTTCCAACGATGTGTAAATATTTCATTCAAAATGATCTGCTACCAGAAATTTTAGCCAAATATCCCCAGTTTGCTAACTGTAGGTAGTAACTAAGTGATTGTAACCTATCCACCGCTGCCCACTGGATGGGGGCGGTGTGCAGGACAAACATATCAATTGTGACACTAGCTCTCCACATATGTCAGTTGCTTAATTTAGAAACTGTACGTGTGGTCGATCTCGAACCCATTGTTGATGGGTTCTTAGCAGACTTATAAGAAAGCAGACTTATATTGAATTTTGTCACTAGCTCATCAAGATTGTAACTTGCTTTGCTAAAAAAATTGTGGGGTTCAGTCCCTGAGCCCATTATGTGCCTATGTAACCCTTTCCACTACCGCCCACAAGATAGGTATGGGGTGAAGATTAAATGAACTAAACTAACTCTCTTTTCTACTCTTGGCAGTATCTTGTATGCTGTGATCATATTCTCCCTGTTTCTTCAATCCTCTAGGCTAGTCAGACTAGCCGACTGTTTCGTTAGCCAATCCTTGTAGCTGATCTATCTTGCTCTTTCAACAATCTTGTTGCAAAACTCTGTACTTTGTCAATATTAGTTTTATGCTCGACATGGCATGGACGCCATGTTGGGGCTGCACATTTCAGCACGAGTCAAATAAATGTTGAGTAGACTGCTTTTAAGGAGTCCTGATTTAGGTATGTCAACGACACTCTAATATTTCTCAATGTCTCATATGCTGCTGATGTTTCCCTGTGTGTGTGTGACGCTGGTGATAGTGTTGACATAGTACTCCTAAGTCCCTGTGGTATGGTTCCTGTTGTCCCTTCCCTTCACGGTGTACAGACTCCTGGTCGCCCTTCTTTATGTCAAGTCTTCATTGGCCTACACGCGTTGGGATCGAACACTCGGAACTGTAACTTCCTGCAGCCTTCTGTTGTTACTTTCCTCGTCAACTCTGGCGTTCTCTGGCTGCCCATCCTCCTGTGTTGGTAGTACCTATAGTAACGATGAGAACCATAGTACATATATCGAGGAACATCACAATTATAAAGTAGAAATCTATGCTATTGAATTTGGACAAACCGGAAAGTAGCAAAGACAACCTAATCTAATTTAGCCTAATCTTTCTAGTCCTAATACACGATACTTTAGACCTAATATAGTTCATATGTATGCAATATTAGGCCTAGAAATATTGAAGTTATTTTTTTTAGCTTCATTTTTTCGGACTCTATAAAATGAACAGTACCAAATTCTACTATATAATTGCTTACTACGTCAATATCTGCACTATGGTGCACATAATTAAAAAAAACTACTATCTATGGTGAATATACTTACAGAGACAACCCCATCGATATAACCCAAAATATTTCCAGAGACAACCTATAAAAGGATGGGTTGTCTCTGGCAATATTGACAGGTATGAGCTCACACCCTCGGGCAGGTCTTCACATAAATTGGTAAGAGCGGTGGACCCAAGACAGAGCCTTGTGGGACTCCACTTGTTACATCACTCCAGCTTGACACCTCTTCTCTGACTGTGATTTTTTGCTTTCTGACGTTCAAGTGCTTCCATAATCCAGATTATTGTTTTCCTAGTTAAGCCAGCCTGTTGCACCATCGTGTACACCAGCCTCTCACCCAGCCTGTTGCACCATCGTGTACACCAGCCTCTCACCCAGCCTGTTGCACCATCGTGTACACCAGCCTCTCACCCAGCCTGTTGCTCCATCATGTACACCAGCCTCTCGCCCCAGTCTGTTGCACCATCGTGTACACCAGCCTCTCACCCAGCCTGTTGCACCATCGTGTACACCAGCCTCTCACCCAGCCTGTTGCACCATCGTGTACACCAGCCTCTCACCCAGCCTGTTGCTCCATCATGTACACCAGCCTCTCGCCCCAGCCTGTTGCACCATCATGTACACCAGCCTCTCACCCCAGCCTGTTGCACCATCGTGTACACCAGCCTCTCACCCAGCCTGTTGCTCCATCATGTACACCAGCCTCTCGCCCCAGCCTGTTGCACCATCATGTACACCAGCCTCTCACCCCAGCCTGTTGCACCATCGTGTACACCAGCCTCTCACCCAGCCTGTTGCACCATCGTGTACACCAGCCTCTCATCCAGCCTGTTGCACCATCGTGTACACCAGCTTCTCACCCCAGCCTGTTGCTCCACCTTGTACACCAGCCTCTCACCCAGCCTGTTGCACCATCGTGTACACCAGTATCTCACCCAGCCTGTTGCTCCACCTTGTACACCAGCCTCTCGCCCAGCCTGTTGCACCATCGTGTACACCAGCATCTCACCCAGCCTGTTGCTCCACCTTGTACACCAGCCTCTCACCCAGCCTGTTGCACCATCGTGTACACCAGCCTCTCACCCCAGCCTGTTGCTCCACCTTGTACACCAGCCTCTCACCCAGCCTGTTGCACCATCGTGTACACCAGCCTCTCACCCCAGCCTGTTGCTCGATCATGTACACCAGCCTCTCACCCAGCCTGTTGCACCATCATGTACACCAGCCTCACACCCAGCCTGTTGCACCATCGTGTACGCCAGCCTCTCACCCCAGCCTGTTGCTCCACCTTGTACACCAGCCTCTCACCCCAGCCTGTTGCTCCACCTTGTA
The DNA here is from genome assembly GCF_020424385.1 of Procambarus clarkii. Classification (NCBI taxonomy): domain Eukaryota; kingdom Metazoa; phylum Arthropoda; class Malacostraca; order Decapoda; family Cambaridae; genus Procambarus; species Procambarus clarkii. The sequence continues at coordinate 42,910 of NW_025559452.1, forward strand.
CACCAGCCTCTCGCCCCAGCCTGTTGCACCATCATGTACACCAGCCTGTTGCTCCATCATGTATACCAGCCTCTCACCCCAGCCTGTTGCACCATCGTGAACACCAGCCTGTTGCTCCATCATGTACACCAGCCTCTCGCCCCAGCCTGTTGCTCCACCTTGTACACCAGCCTGTTGCTCCATCATGTACACCAGCCTCTCGCCCCAGCCTGTTGCACCCTCATGTACACCAGCCTCTCACCCCAGGCTGTTGCTCCATCATGTACACCAGCCTCTCGCCCCAGCCTGTTGCACCATCTTGTACACCAGCCTGTTGCTCCATCATGTACACCAGCCTCTCGCCCCAGCCTGTTGCACCATCTTGTACACCAGCCTGTTGCTCCATCATGTACACCAGCCTCTCGCCCCAGCCTGTTGCACCATCTTGTACACCAGCCTGTTGCTCCATCATGTACACCAGCCTCTCGCCCCAGCCTGTTGCACCATCTTGTACACCAGCCTGTTGCTCCATCATGTACACCAGCCTCTCGCCCCAGCCTGTTGCACCATCTTGTACACCAGCCTCTCACTCCAGCCTGTTGCTCCACCTTGTACACCAGCCTGTTGCTCCATCATGTACACCAGCCTCTCGCCCCAGCCTGTTGCACCATCTTGTACACCAGCCTGTTGCTCCATCATGTACACCAGCCTCTCGCCCCAGCCTGTTGCACCATCTTGTACACCAGCCTGTTGCTCCATCATGTACACCAGCCTCTCGCCCCAGCCTGTTGCACCATCTTGTACACCAGCCTGTTGCTCCATCATGTACACCAGCCTCTCGCCCCAGCCTGTTGCACCATCTTGTACACCAGCCTGTTGCTCCATCATGTACACCAGCCTCTCGCCCCAGCCTGTTGCACCATCTTGTACACCAGCCTCTCACTCCAGCCTGTTGCTCCACCTTGTACACCAGCCTGTTGCTCCATCATGTACACCAGCCTCTCGCCCCAGCCTGTTGCACCATCTTGTACACCAGCCTCTCATGAGGAAGGGTGTTAAAGTTTTTTTGACAATCTAGGAAAATACAATCTACTCAGCCTTTAGCTTTCCGTCTTATTTTAGTAACTCTGTCATAAAACTCGATCAGCTTTATCTTGCAGGACTCTCCCTTTCAAAACACTTGCAACCTTTACACTAAATATTTGTCAATGACGCCGGTCTGTAACTTAGCGCCTCTTGTCTCTCCTTCTATTCCAATATTGGCATTTCCCAGAATTTCTTTTCTCGAGTGTATTATTAAAAATTTAGATAGTAAGTGGCACAATTTTTTTAGCAGACTTTGTGAGAGTAAATCTGGTGTCAGTGAGTGTGTGACGTCTAGTTCCTCTGGTGATGTTCTTACCTCTTCTCCCATGACCTCCCAGGGGGTCTGTGGCTGAGTGGTCAGCGCTACGGATTCGAAGTCCTATATACTTGGGATCGATCCCCGGCGATAGCGGAAAGAAATAGGTAGAGTTTCTTTTACGCTGATGCACCTGTTCACTTAGCAGTTAATAGGTACCTGGGAGTTAAACAGCTGCTACGGGCTGTTTCCAGGTGTGTGTAACAAAAATGAGGCCTGGTCGAGGACCGGGCCGCGAGGACGCTAAGTCCCAAAATCATCTCAAGATAACCACAAGAAGATAACATGACTACACTCTCCTCAGTATCTTCCAGCCATCATCTCCCAGCCTTGGTCTTCCCCCCCCCCCCCCCCAAGTGATCCTGTTGTAACCACCTCAAACCTTTTGTTGCTCCTCTTTCCGCCAGACCTCACCCTTATCTTCTCAACCTGATTACATGGTCTCTTACTGTTGTTTGTCTTCGTGTACGTCATGTTACCCGCCCCGGCAGGATACACTCCTCTCCTGCCGGTAAACACTCTCCCCCCCTCACCCCCCTGTAAGTAGCCCAGATGCCCAATAATTGTATTTAGTTACTCTTAAAGAAGACAAGGCCGAGGCAACTATATATTATTATAGAAAACAAGATTACTCCATCTATATATATATATATATATATATATATATATATATATATATATATATATATATATATATATATATATATATATATATATATATATATATATATATATATGTCGTACCTAGTAGCCAGAACGCACTTCTCAGCCTATTATGCAAGGCCCGATTTGCCTAATAAGCCAAGTTTTCATGAATTAATTGTTTTCCGACAACCTAACCTACCTAACCTAACCTAACCTAACTTTTTCGGCTACCTAACCTAACCTAACCTATAAAGATAGGTTAGGTTAGGTTAGGTAGGGTTGGTTAGGTTCGGTCATATATCTACGTTAATTTTAACTCCAATAAAAAAAAATTGACCTCATACATAATGAAATGGGTAGCTTTATCATTTCATAAGAAAAAAATTAGAAAAAATATAATAATTCAGGAAAACTTGGCTTATTAGGCAAATCGGGCCATGCATAGTAGGCCAAAAAGTGAGTTCTGGCTACTAGGTACGACATATATATATATATATATATATATATATATATATATATATATATATATATATATATATATATATATATATATATATATATATATATTAAGATTACCTACTAGTATCCAATGAGGCAACTTAGTTGATCAGCAGTGTATTAAATATGAAGACATTCCACGTGGTGCCTCAAGACATTCCACGTGCCACACATGGACACAAACATGCCACACATGGACACAAACATGCCACACATGGAAACAAACATGCCACACATGGACACAAACATGCCACACATGGACACAAACATGCCACACATGGACACAAACATGCCACACATGGACACAAACATGCCACACATGGAAACAAACATGCCACACATGGACACAAACATGCCACACATGGACACAAACATGCCACACATGGACACAAACATGACACACAAGGACACAAACATGCCACACATGGACACAAACATGCCACACATGGACACAAACATGACACACAAGGACACAAACATGCCACACATGGACACAAACATGCCACACATGGACACAAACATGACACACAAGGACACAAACATGACACACAAGGACACAAACATGACACACATGAACACAAACATGACACACAAGGACACAAACATGCCACACATGGACACAAACATGACACACAAGGACACAAACATGCCACACATGGACACAAACATTCCACACATGGACACAAACATGACACACATGGACACAAACATGCCACACATGGACACAAACATGCCACACATGGACACAAACATGACACACAAGGACACAAACATGCCACACATGGACACAAACATGACACACAAGGACACAAACATGACACACATGGACACAAACATGACACACAAGGACACAAACATGACACACATGGACACAAACATGACACACAAGGACACAAACATGCCACACAAGGACACAAACATGACACACATGGACACAAACATGCCACACATGGACACAAACATGACACACAAGGACACAAACATGCCACACATGGACACAAACATGACACACAAGGACACAAACATGCCACACATGGACACAAACATGACACACAAGGACACAAACATGACACACATGGACACAAACATGACACACAAGGACACAAACATGACACACATGGACACAAACATGACACACAAGGACACAAACATGCCACACAAGGACACAAACATGACACACATGGACACAAACATGCCACACATGGACACAAACATGACACACAAGGACACAAACATGACACACATGGACACAAACATGCCACACATGGACACAAACATGACACACATGGACACAAACATGACACACAAGGACACAAACATGCCACACATGGACACAAACATGACACACAAGGACACAAACATGACACACAAGGACACAAACATGACACACATGGACACAAACATGACACACATGGACACAAACATGCCACACATGGACACAAACATGCCACACATGGACACAAACATGCCACACATGGACACAAACATGACACACATGGACACAAACATGACACACATGGACACAAACATGACACACAAGGACACAAACATGACACACAAGGACACAAACATGCCACACATGGACACAAACATGCCACACAAGGACACAAACATGACACACAAGGACACAAACATGCCACACATGGACACAAACATGCCACACATGGACACAAACATGCCACACATGGACACAAACATGACACACATGGACACAAACATGACACACAAGGACACAAACATGCCACACAAGGACACAAACATGACACACATGGACACAAACATGACACACAAGGACACAAACATGCCACACATGGACACAAACATGACACACAAGGACACAAACATGACACACAAGGACACAAACATGACACACATGGACACAAACATGACACACAAGGACACAAACATGACACACAAGGACACAAACATGCCACACATGGACACAAACATGACACACAAGGACACAAACATGACACACAAGGACACAAACATGACACACATGGACACAAATATGACACACAAGGACACAAACATGACACACAAGGACACAAACATGACACACATGGA
>NW_025559452.1:52500-58516 GCF_020424385.1 Procambarus clarkii
AGCCAGCCACGGTGAACTGTTATATAGAGCCAGCCACGGTGAACTGTTATATAGAGTCAGCCACGGTGAACTGTTATATAGAGCCAGCCACGGTGAACTGTTATATAGAGTCAGCCTCGGTGAACTGTTATATAGAGCCAGTCACGGTCAACTGATAGATAGAGCCAGCCACGGTGAACTGTTATTTAGAGTCAGCCTCGGTGAACTGTTATATAGAGCCAGTCACGGTCAACTGCTAGATAGAACCAGCCACGGTGAACTGTTATATACAGTCAGCCACGGTGAACTGTTATATAGAGCCAGTCACGGTCAACTGCTAGATAGAACCAGCCACAGTGAACTGTTATATAGAGCCAGCCACGGTGAACTGTTATATAGAGCCTGTCATGGTGAACTGTAATATAGAGCCAGTCACGGTGAACTGTTATATAGAGCCAGCCACAGTGAACTGTTATATAGAGCCAGCCACGGTGAACTGTTATATAGAGCCAGCCACGGTGAACTGTTATATAGAGCCTATCACGGTGAACTGTAATATAGAGACAGACACGCTGAACTGTTATATAGAGCCAGCAACGGTGAACTGTTATATAGAGCCAGCCACGGTGAACTGTTATATAGAGCCAGCCACGGTGAACTGTTATATAGAGCCAGCAACGGTGAACTGTTATATAGAGCCAGACACGGTGAACTGTTATATAGAGCCTAGCATTCATGACCGGTTGTATAGAGTTAGCATTCATGACCAGTTGTATAGAGCTAGCACTGATGAGTGGTTGTATAGAGCTAGCATTGACGAGTGGTTGTATAGAGCTAGCATTGATGAGTGGTTGTATAGAGCTAGCATTAATGAGTGGTTGTATAGAGCTAGCATTGACGAGTGGTTGTATAGAGCTAGCATTGACGAGTGGTTGTATAGAGCTAGCATTGATGAGTGGTTGTATAGAGCTAGCATTGATGAGTGGTTGTATAGAGCTAGCACTGATGAGTGGTTGTATAGAGCTAGCATTGACGAGTGGTTGTATAGAGCTAGCATTGACGAGTGGTTGTATAGAGCTAGCATTGACGAGTGGTTGTATAGAGCTAGCATTGATGAGTGGTTGTATAGAGCTAGCATTGATGAGTGGTTGTATAGAGCTAGCATTGACGAGTGGTTGTATAGAGCTAGCATTGATGAGTGGTTGTATAGAGCTAGCATTGACGAGTGGTTGTATAGAGCTAGCATTGACGAGTGGTTGTATAGAGCTAGTATTGATGAGCGGTTATATAGAGCTAGCATTGATGTACGGTTGAATAACTTTTACAACTTATACCAGTATAAGTCAAAATAATATCTCAAAATGTCAGCATTGTGAGCGGTTATATAGAGGCCTTATACAGAGCTAGCAGTGGTGGGACGTTATGTAAAGCTCTTATACAGAGCTAGCAGTGGTGGGACGTTATGTAAAGCTCTTATACAGAGCTAGCAGTTGTGGGACGTTATGTAAAGCTCTTATACAGAGCTAGCTGTGGTGGGACGTTATGTAAAGCTCTTATACAGAGCTAGCAGTGGTGGGACGTTATGTAAAGCTCTTATACAGAGCTAGCAGTGGTGGGACGTTATGTAAAGCTCTTATACAGAGCTAGCTGTGGTGGGACGTTATGTAAAGCTCTTATACAGAGCTAGCTGTGGTGGGACGTTATGTAAAGCTCTTATACAGAGCTAGCTGTGGTGGGACGTTATGTAAAGCTCTTATACAGAGCTAGCAGTGGTGGGACGTTATGTAAAGCTCTTATACAGAGCAAGCAGTGGTGGGACCTTATGTAAAGCTCTTATACAGAGCTAGCAGTGGTGGGACGTTATATAGAGCAAACAATGGTGAGCCAAGAGTTTCATGGAGACGCCAGAGTTGCTCAAGCTCTTCTACATGTGCGTCTTTACGTTCGTGTGTGTGTGTGTGTGTGTGTGTGTGTGTGTGTGTGTGTGTGTGTGTGTGTGTGTGTGTGTGTGTGTGTGTGTGTGTGTGTGTGTGTGTGTGTGTACTGACCTATTTGTGCTTGCGGGGGTTGAGCTTTGGCTCTTTGGTCCCGCCTCTCAACTGTCAATCAACTGGTGTACAGATTCCTGAGCCTATTGGGCTCTATCATATCTACATTTAAAACTGTGTATGGAGTCAGCCTCCACCACATCACTGCCTAATGCATTCCATCCGTTAACTACTCTGACACTGAAAAAGTTCCTTCTAACGTCTCTGTGGCTCATGTGGGTACTCAGTTTCCACCTGTGTCCCCTTGTTCGCGTCCCACCAGTGTTGAATTGTTTATCCTTGTTTACCCGGTCGATTCCTCTGAGGATTTTGTAGGCTGTGATCATGTCTCCCCTTACTCTTCTGTCTTCCAGTGTCGTAAGGTGCATTTCCCGCAGCCTTTCCTCGTAACTCGTGCCTCTTAGTTCTGGGACTAGTCTAGTAGCATACCTTTGGACTTTTTCCAGCTTCGTCTTGTGCTTGACAAGGTACGGGCTCCATGCTGGGGCCGCATACTCCAGGATTGGTCTTTCATATGTGGTGTACAAGATTCTGAATGATTCCTTACACAGGTTCCTGAACGCTGTTCTGATGTTAGCCAGCCTCGCATATGCCGCAGACGTTATTCTTTTTATGTGGGCTTCAGGAGACAGGTTTGGTGTGATATCAACTCCTAGATCTTTCTCTCTGTTCGTTTCATTAAGTACTTCATCTCCTATTCTGTATCCTGTGTTTGGCCTCCTATTTCCACCACCTAGTTTCATTACTTTGCATTTACTCGGGGTAAACTTCAACAGCCATTTGTTGGACCATTCACTCAGTCTGTCTTGGTCATCTTGTAGCCTTTTACTATCGTCCTCAGTTTCAATCCTCCTCATAATTTTTGCATCATCGGCAAACATTGAGAGAAACGATTCTATACCCTCTGGAAGATCATTTACATATATCAGAAACAGTATAGGTCCAAGGACTGACCCCTGCGGTACTCCACTCGTAACGTCTCGCCAATCTGAGACCTCACCCCTCACACTGACTCGTTGTCTCCTGTTACTTAGGTACTCCTGTATCCAACGGAGTACCTTCCCTTTCACTCCAGCCTGCATCTCAAGTTTTTTCACTAGCCTCTTGTGTGGCACTGTATCAAAGGCTTTCTGACAATCCAAAAATATGCAGTCTGCCCACCCTTCTCTTTCTTGCCTTATTTTTGTTGCCTGGTCGTAGAATTCAAGTAACCCTGTGAGGCAGGACCTGCCATCCCTGAATCCATGTTGATGCTGTGTTACAAAGTACTTTCGCTCCAGGTGCTCCACTAGCTTTCTTCGCACAATCTTCTCCATCATCTTGCATGGTATGCAGGTTAGGGACACTGGTCTGTAATCCAGTGCCTTCTGTCTATCCCCTTTCTTGTATATCGGGACTACGTTAGCTGCTTTCCAAATTTCTGGCAGTTCCCCTGTTGCCAGTGATTTGTTATACACCATGGAGAGCGGGAGGCACAGTTCTTCTGCTCCTTCCTTTAGTATCCAAGGGGAGATTCCATCTGGGCCTGTAGCCTTTGTCACATCCAATTCTAGTAAACACTTCCTTACTTCCCCGCTGGTAATCTCAAACTCTTCCAGTGGTTCCTGGTTAGCTATTCCCTCTGTTATCTCTGGGATTTCTCCTTGCTCTAAGGTGAAGACCTCTTGGAATTTCTTATTCAGTTCCTCACACACTTCCTTGTCATTTGTAGTGAATCCTTCTGCCCCTATCCTTAATTTCATAACCTGTTCCTTTACTGTTGTTTTTCTCCTGATGTAGCTATGCAGCAATTTAGGCTGAGTATTTGCCTTGCTTGCGATGTCATTTTCGTATTGTCTTTCTGCCTCTCTTCTCATCCTGACATTCATTCCTGTCATTCTGGTATCTTTCTCTGCTCTCCAGTGTCCTGTTATTCCTATAGTTTCTCCATGCCCTTTTACTTTGCTGCTTAGCTAGCCTACATCTCTGATTAAACCATGGGTTTCTCATCTTCATTTCACTGTTTTCCTTTTGGACTGGGACAAACTTGTTTGCTGCGTCCTTGCATTTTTGCGTGATGTATTCCATCATATCTTGGGCCGTCTTTTCCCTGAGCTCTGTTTCCCATGCTATATCTGCTAGGAATTTTCTTATCTCCTCATAGTTTCCCTTTCGGTATGCTAACCTTTTGGTTTCGGTATCCCTCCTCGAGTTCAATAACCCTTCTTCAATCAGGTACTCAAACACCAATACACTGTGGTCGCTCATTCCTACTGGGTCCTCAAAACTGATTTCTCTTATGTCAGAGTCGTTCAGGGTGAAAACCAGGTCGAGTCTCGCTGGTTCGTCATTTCCTCTCATCCTTGTGGTTCTCTGACATGCTGGGTTAAGAAGTTTCTAGTCGCCACCTCCAGTAGTTTGGCTCTCCACGTATCCTCGCCTCCATGCGGTTCCTTGTTCTCCCCCAATCATCCTGCCGTGATTGAAGTCCCCCATGATGACCAGGTGGGATCTATTTCTACAGGCAGAAGAGGCTGCCCTCTCAATTATAGTGTTAACTGGCATGTTGTTGCTTTTGTACTCTTGACTGGGTCTTCTGTCATTTGGTGGAGGATTATATATTACTGCTACTACTATCCTTGGTCCTCCCATTGTCATGGTGCCTGCTATGTAGTCTCTGAAACCCTCACAGCCCGGGATAGCCATCTCCTTAAAATTCCATTCCTTTCTCATGAGTTGGGCCACTCCGCCTCCTCCCCTACCTTCCCTCTCTTTCCTTATTATTGTGTACTCCTGGGGAAACACGGCATTCGTTATGATTCCAGAGAGTTTTGTTTCAGTGAATCCAATTACATCTGGGTTCACTTCTTGTGCTCTTTCCCTTAGTTCACTTGCCTTGCTTGTGATCCCATCTGTGTTCGAGTACATTGCCCTGAAACTAACTCTCTTCTGCTTCTCCTCTGGGGGGACCTGTGGGGTCTGGGGTGAGCGGGGGCTGGGAGGATCTGGTATGGGGAGAACTGGTGGAGGAGGAAGGGCTTGGGGGGGTGGGTGAGAGGGGGAGGGTTGGGGGGGTGGGGGGGATGGGGGAGAATGGGGGGTTTGGGGGGCAATAAAGTGGGGAGGGCTTGGGGGGCGTGGGGGGAAAGGGAAGGCTGAGGTGGTTGTAGGAAGAGGGGAGTTTTTTGGGGAGTGGTTGGAGAGGGGAAGGCTTAGGTGGCGTGGGGAGAGTGGGGAGCTTAGGGGGTGGGGGAGAATGGAGGGCTTGTGGGTGGGAGGGACGAAAGGGCATGTGGGAGAAGGGAGGGCTTGGGGGATGGGGGAGAAGGGAGGTCCTTGTGGGGGAGTGGTGGAGTGGGAGGAGGGGGGTTGAGTGGTAGTAGAGGGGGTGGGTGGGGGATGCCTTAGGTGGGTACTTAGTGGGGGCTGACAGGGGTTGGGCAGTAGGGTGTCTGTTGGGTAGAATGAGGAGTGGTGTGCCGCACTCCCTGTGGCTAATGCACTGTTTGAGGAGGGTTCCCCATTCCCCTCTGGGATTGTAAGGATCGGGGGTGTGGTTCCCTGATTCCTTTCTCTCTCCGTGCGCTCCTTCCTCGCGTTTGCTGCCTGCATTCTCTCTTCCCTAGTCATATCCCTCTGCAAGAATACTCTTTTGAACTTCTCTACACCTGTTAGACAGCACTTCCTTTCTAACAGTTCCTCTTTCGCGATTTCGCTCATGAAAACCACCTTTATCATTCGGTCTCTGTCCTTGTTGTACTTTCCAAGCCTGAAAACCTTTTCAACATTTTGCTCAGCTCCCTCCATCCTTACCTCTTTTGGATCTCTTTAATCATGTTTTTGTCCTTGTCTCTCCGCTCCTTTGGTCTGGTCCCTGTTTGTTCTTTAATACCTGCTACTACTACTGCTCTATTTCTCTCTATCAGCCGGCTAGTACATCTAGCCGCTTCCTGAGAGGAAGCCACTTCCATGGCAACTTCCTTAACCGCAGACCTAGCTTCAGGCTCGTT
>NW_025559453.1:0-21646 GCF_020424385.1 Procambarus clarkii
AGAGGCTTAAGAGAGGGATGCAGAGGCTCAAGAGTATGATGCAGAGGCTCAAAAGAGTGATGCAGAGAATCAAGAGAGTGATGCAGAGGCTTAAGAGAGTGACGCAGAGGCTCAAGAGAGTGATGCAGAGGCTCCAGAGAGTGATAGAGAGGCTCAGGAGAGTGATGCAGAAGCTCAAGAGAGTGATGCAGACTATCAAGAGAGTGATGTAGAGGATCAGGAGAGGGAAGCAGAGGCTCAAGTGAGTGATGCAGAGAATCTAGAGAGGGATGCAGAGGCTTAAGAGAGTGATGCAGAGGCTCAAGAGAGTGATTCAGAGGCTTACGAGAGTGATGCAGAGAATCAAGAGAGTGATGCAGTGGCTCGAGAGAGTTATGCAGAGGCCTCGAGAGCGGGATTCAGAGGCTTAAGAGAGTGATGCAGAGGCTGAAGAGAGTGTTGCAGAGGCTCAAGAGAGGGATGAAGAGGCTGAAGAGAGTGATGCAGAGGCTCAAGAGAGGGATGCAGAGGCTCATGAGAGGGATGGAGGAGTTCAAGAGAGAGATTCAGAGGCTCAAGAAAGTGATGCAGAGGCTTAAGAAAGTGATGCAGAGGCTCAAAAAGAGGGATGCAGAGGCTTAAGAGGGTGATGCAGAGGCTCAAGAGAGTGATGCAGAGGCTCAATAGAGGGATGCAGGGGCTCAAGAGAGTGATAGAGAGGCTCATGAGAGTGATTCAGAGGTTTACGAGAGTGATGCAGAGGCATAAGAGAGTGATGCAGATTCTTACGAGAGTGATGCAGAGGCTTAAAAGAGTGGTGCAGATGCTCAACAGAGGGATGCAGAGGCTCAAGAGAGGGATGAACAGGCTCAAGCGAGGGATGCAGAGGCTCAAGAGAGGGATGCAGAGGCTCAAGAGAGGGATGCAGAGGCTTAAGAGAGTGATGCAAAGGCTCAAGAGAGGGATGCAGAGGCTCAAGAGAATGATGTAGAGGCCTAAGGGAGTGATGCAGAGGCTGAAGAGAATGATGCAGAGGCTGAAGAGAGGGATGCAGAGGATCAAGAGAGTGATGCAGAGGCTGAAGAGAGAGATGCAGAGGCTAAAGAGAGTGATGCAGAGGCTGATGAGTGATGCAGGGGCTCAAGAGAATGATGTAGAGGCGTATGAGAAGGATGTAGAGGCTCAAGAGAATGATGCAGAGGCGCAAGAGAGGGATGCAGAGGCTCAAGAGAGTGATGCAGAGGCTCGAGAGAGTTATGCAGAGGCCTAAAGAGGGGGATTCAGAGGCTTAAGAGAGTGATGCAGAGGCTGAATAGAGTGTTGCAGAGGCTCAAGAGAGGGATGAAGAGGCTGAAGTGAGTGATGCAGATGCTCAAGAGAGGGATGCAGAGGCTCAAGAGAGTGATGTAGAGGCTTAAGAGAATGAGGCAGAGGCTTAGGAGAGGGATGCAGAGGCTCAAGAGAGTAATGCAGAGGCTTAAGAAGGTGATGCAGAGGCTCAAGAGAGTGATTCAGAGGCTTACAAGACTGATGCAGAGGCTTAAGAGATTGATGCAAAGGCTTAAGAGAGGGATGCAGAGGCTCAAGCGAGGGATGCAGAGGCTCAAGAGAGGGATGCAGGGGCTCAAGTTAGGGATGCAGACGCTCAAGTGAGGGATGCAGAGGAACAAGAGAGGGATGCAGAGGCTCTTGAGAGTGACGCAGAGGCTCAAGAGAGGGATGCAGAGGCTTAAGAGAGTGATGCAAAGGCTCAGGAGAGGGATGCAGAGGCTCATGAGAGGGATGCAGGAGTTCAAGAGAGTGATGCAGAGGCTCAAGAAAGGGATGCAAAGGCTTAAGAAAGTGATGCAAAGGCTCAAAAAAGGGATGCAGAGGCTTAAGAGAGTGATGCAGAGGCGGAGTTAGTGTTGCAGAGGCTTAAGAGAGTGATGCACAGGCTCAGGAGAGTGATGCAAAGGCTCAAGAGAGTGATGCAGAGGCTGAAGAGAGTGTTGCAGAGGCTTAAGAGAGGGATGCAGAGGCTCAAGAGAGTGATGCGAAGGCTCAAGAGAGTGATGCAGAGGCTTAAGAGAGGGATGCAGAGACTCAAGAGAGGGATGCAGAAGCTTAAGAGAGTGATGCAGAGGCTGAAGAGAGTGTTGCAGAGGCTTAGGAGAGGGATGCAGAGGCTCAAGAGAGTGATGCAAATGCTCAAGAGAGTGTTGCAGAGGCTCAAGAGAGGGATGCAGAGGCTTAAGAGAGGGATGCAGAGGCTCAAGAGAAGGATGCAGAGGCTTAAGAGAGTGATGCAGAGGCTGAAGAGAGTGTTGCAGAGGCTTAAGAGAGGGATGCAAAGGCTCAAGAGAGTGATGCAAAGGCTCAAGAGAGTGAAGCAGAGGTTCAAGAGAGTGATGCAGAGGGTCAAGAGAGTGATGCAGAGGCTGAAGAGAGAGATGCAGAGGCTAAAGAGAGTGATGCAGAGGCTCAAGAGAGTGATGCAGGGGTTCAAGAGAATGATCTAGAGGCTCAAGAGAGTGATGCAGAGGCTGAAGAGAGTGTTGCATAGGCTTAAGAGAGGGATGCAGAGGCTCAAGAGAGTGATGGAAAGGCTCAAGAGAGTGATGCAGAGGCTGAAGAGAGTGTTGCAGAGGCTTAAGAGAAGGATGCAGAGGCTCAAGAGAGGGATGCAGAGGCTTAAGAGAGTGATGCACAGGCTGAAGAGAGTGTTGCAGAGGCTTAAGAGAGGGATGCAGAGGCTCAAGAGAGTAATGCAAAGGCTCAAGAGAGTGAAGCAGAGGTTCAAGAGAGTGATGCAGAGGGTCAAGAGAGTGATGCAGAGGCTGAAGAGAGTGATGCAGAGGCTCAAGAGAGTGATGCAGGGGTTTAAGAGAGTGATGCAGAGGCTCAAGCGAGTGATGCAGAGGCTCAAGGGAGTGATGCAGAGACTCAAGAGAGTGATGCAGAGGCTCAAGAGAGGGGTGCAGAGGATCATGAGAGTGATGCAGAGGCTTATTAGAGGGATGCAGAGGCTCAAGAGAGTAATGCAGAGGCTTAAGAGAGGAATACTGAGGCTCAAGAAAATGATGCAGAGGCTCAAGAGAGTGCTGCAAAAGGCTGAAGAGAGGTATGCTGAGGCTCCAGAGAGGGATGCAGAGGCTCAAGAGAGTGATGCAGAGGCTCAAGAGAGAAAGGCAGAGGCTTAAGAGAGTGATGCAGAGGCTCAAGAGAGTGATGCAGAGGCTCAGGAAAATGATGTAGAGGCTTAAGAGGAGGATGCAGAGGTTCAAGAGTATGATTCAGAGGCTCAAAAGAGTGATGCAGAGGCCCAGGAGAGGGAAGCAGAAGCTCAAGTGAGTGATGCAGAGAATCTAGAGAGGGATGCAGAGGCTTAAGAGAGTGATGCAGAGGCTCAAGAGAGTGATTCAGAGGCTTACGAGAGTGATGCAGAGAATCAAGAGAGTGATGCAGTGGCTCGAGAGAGTTATGCAGAGGACTCGAGAGAGGGATTCAGAGGCTTAAGAGAGTTATGCAGAGGCTGAAGAGAGTGTTGCAGAGGCTCAAGAGAGGGATGAAGAGGCTGAAGAGAGTGATGCAGAGGCTCAAGAGAGGGATGCAGAGGCTCATGGGAGGGATAGAGGAGTTCAAGGGAGAGATTCAGAGGCTCAAGAATGGGATGCAGAGGCTTAAGAAAGTGATGCAGGGCCTCAAAAAGAGGGATGCAGAGGCTTAAGAGGGTGATGCAGAGGCTCAAGAGAGTGATGCAGAGGCTCAATAGAGGGATGCAGGGGCTCAAGAGAGTGATAGAGAGGCTCATGAGAGTGATTCAGAGGTTTACGAGAGTGATGCAGAGGCATAAGAGAGTGATGCAGATGCTTACGAGAGTGATGCAGAGGCTTAAAAGAGTGGTGCAGATGCTCAACAGAGAGATGCAGAGGCTCAAGAGAGGGATGAACAGGCTCAAGCGAGGGATGCAGAGGCTCAAGAGAGGGATGCAGAGGCTCAAGAGAGGGATGCAGAGGCTTAAGAGAGTGATGCAAAGGCTCAAGAGAGGGATGCAGAGGCTCAAGAGAATGATGTAGAGGCCTAAGGGAGTGATGCAGAGGCTGAAGAGAATGATGCAGAGGCTAAAGAGAGGGATGCAGAGGATCAAGAGAGTGATGCAGAGGCTGAAGAGAGAGATGCAGAGGCTAAAGAGAGTGATGCAGAGGCTGATGAGTGATGCAGGGGCTCAAGAGAATGATGTAGAGGCGTATGAGAAGGATGTAGAGGCTCAAGAGAATGATGCAGAGGCGCAAGAGAGGGATGCAGAGGCTTAAGAGAATGATGCAGAGGCTCAAGAGAGTGATTCAGAGGCTTACGAGAGTGATGCAGAGAATCAAGAGAGTGATGCAGTGGCTCGAGAGAGTTATGCAGAGGACTCGAGAGAGGGATTCAGAGGCTTAAGAGAGTTATGCAGAGGCTGAAGAGAGTGTTGTAGAGGCTCAAGAGAGGGATGAAGAGGCTGAAGAGAGTGATGCAGAGGCTCAAGAGAGGGATGCAGAGGCTCATGGGAGGGATAGAGGAGTTCAAGGGAGAGATTCAGAGGCTCAAGAATGGGATGCAGAGGCTTAAGAAAGTGATGCAGGGCCTCAAAAAGAGGGATGAAGAGGCTTAAGAGGGTGATGCAGAGGCTCAAGAGAGTGATGCAGAGGCTCAATAGAGGGATGCAGGGGCTTAAGAGAGTGATAGAGAGGCTCATGAGAGTGATTCAGAGGTTTACGAGAGTGATGCAGAGGCATAAGAGAGTGATGCAGATGCTTACGAGAGTGATGCAGAGGCTTAAAAAAGTGGTGCAGATGCTCAACAGAGGGATGCAGAGGCTCAAGAAAGGGATGAACAGGCTCAAGCGAGGGATGCAGAGGCTCAAGAGAGGGATGCAGAGGCTCAAGAGAGGGATGCAGAGGCTTAAGAGAGTGATGCAAAGGCTCAAGAGAGGGATGCAGAGGCTCAAGAGAATGTGTAGAGGCCTAAGGGAGTGATGCAGAGGCTGAAGAGAATGATGCAGAGGCTAAAGAGAGGGATGCAGAGGATCAAGAGAGTGATGCAGAGGCAGAAGAGAGAGATGCAGAGGCTAAAGAGAGTGATGCAGAGGCTGAAGAGTGATGCAGGGGCTCAAGAGAATGATGTCGAGGCGTATGAGAAGGATGTAGAGGCTCAAGAGAATGATGCAGAGGCGCAAGAGAGTGATGCAGAGGCTCAAGAGAGTGATGCAGAGGCTCGAGAGAGTTATGCAGAGGCCTAAAGAGGGGGATTCAGAGGCTTAAGAGAGTGATGCAGAGGCTGAATAGAGTGTTGCAGAGGCTCAAGAGAGGGATGAAGAGGCTGAAGTGAGTGATGCAGATGCTCAAGAAAGGGATGCAGAGGCTCAAGAGAGTGATGTAGAGGCTTAAGAGAATGAGGCAGAGGCTTAGGAGAGGGATGCAGAGGCTCAAGAGAGAGATGCAGAGGCTTAAGAGGGTGATGCAGAGGCTCAAGAGAGTGATGCAGAGGCTTACGAGAGTGATGCAGAGGCTTAAGAGAGTGATGCAAAGGCTTAAGAGAGGGATGCAGAGGCTCAAGAGAATGATGCAGAGGCTCAAGAGAGGGATGCAGGGGCTCAAGAGAGGGATGCAGAGGCTCAAGAGAGGGATGCAGAGGAACAAGAGAGTGATGCAGAGGCTGAAGAGAGTGATGCAGAGGCTCAAGAGAGGGATGCAGAGGCTTAAGAGAGTGATGCAAAGGCTCAAGAGAGGGATGCAGAGGCTCATGAGAGGGATGCAGAGAGTTCAAGAGAGTGATGCAGAGGCTCAAGAAAGGGATGCAGAGGCTTAAGAGAGTGATGCAGAGGCTCAAGAGAGGGATGCAGAGGCTCAAGAGAGTGATGCAGAGGCTCAAGAGTGTTGCAGAGGCTCAAGAGAGTGATGCAGAGGCTCAGGAGAGGGATGTAGAGGCTCAAGAGAGTGATGCAGAGGCTAAAGAGAGTGATGCAGAGGCTTAAGAGAATGATGCAGAGACTCAAGAGAGTGATGCAAAAGGCTCAAGAGAGTGATGCAGAGGATTAAGAGAGGGATGCAGAGGCTCAAGAGAGTGATGCAGAGGCTTAAGAGAGTGATGCAGAGGCTGAAGAGAGTGTTGCAGAGGCTTAGGAGAGGGATGCAGAGGCTCAAGAGAGTGATGCAGAGGCTTAAGAGAGTGATGCAGAGGCTCAAGAGAATGATGCAGAGGCTTAAGAGAGGGATGCAGAGGCTCAAGAGAGTGATGCAGAGGCTTAAGAGAGGGATGCAGAGGCTCAAGAGAGTGATGCAGAGGCTTAAGAGAGGGATGCAGAGGCTTAAGAGAGTGATGCAGAGGCTGAAGAGAGTGAAGCAGAGGCTCAAGAGAGTGATGCAGAGGCTCAAGAGAGTGATGCAGAGGCTCAAGAGAGAGATGCAGAGGCTAAAGAGAGTGATGCAGATGCTCAAGAGAGTGATGCAGGGGTTCAAGAGAATGATCTAGAGGCTCAAGAGAGTGATACAGAGGCTGAAGAGAGTGTTACAGAGGCTTAGGAGAGGGATGCAGAGGCTCAAGAGTGTGATGCAGAGGCTCAAGAGTGATGCAGAGGCTCAAGAGAGTGATGCAGAGGCTTAAGAGAAGGATGCAGTGGCTCAAGAGAGGGATGCAGAGGCTCAAGAGAGGGATGCAGGGGCTCAAGGGAGGGATGCAGAGGATCAAGAGAGTGATGCAGAGGCTACGAGAGTGATGCAGATGCATAAGAGAGTGATGCAGAGGCTTACGAGAGTGATGCAGAGGCTTAAAAGAGTGATGCAGAGGCTCAAGAGAGTGATGCAGAGGCTCAAGAGAGGGATGCAGAGGCTCAAGAGAGTGATGCAGAGGCTCAAGAGAGGGATGCAGAGGCTCAAGAGAGGGATGCAGAGGCTTAAGAGAGTGATGCAGAGGCTCAAGAGAGGGATGCAGAGGCTCAAGAGAGTGATGCAGAGGCCTAAGAGAGTGATGCAGAGGCTGAAGAGAATGATGCAGAGGCTAAAGAGAGGGATGCAGAGGCTCAAGAGAGTGATGCAGAGGCTCAAGAGAGTGATGCAGAGGCTCAAGAGAGTGATGCAGAGGCTAAGAGAGTGATGCAGAGGCTCAAGAGAATGATGTAGAGGCGTATGAGAAGGATGCAGAGGCTCAAGAGAATGATGCAGAGGCGCAAGAGAGTGATGCAGAGGCTTAAGAGAATGATGCAGAGGCTCAAGAGAGTGATTCAGAGGCTTACGAGAGTGATGCAGAGAATCAAGAGAGTGATGCAGGGGCTCGAGAGAGGTTATGCAGAGGACTCAAGAGAGGGATGCAGAGGCCCAAGAGAGGGATGCAGAGGCTGAAGAGAGTGTTGTAGAGGCTCAAAAGAGGGATTCAGAGGCTTAAGAGAGTGATGGAGAGGCTCAAGAGAGGGATGCAGAGGCTTATGAGAGGGATGCAGGAGTTCAAGGGAGAGATTCAGAGGCTCAAGAAAGGGATGCAGAGGCTTAAGAAAGTGATGCAGAGGCTCAAAAGAGGGATGCAGAGGCTTAAGAGGGTGATGCAGAGGCTCAAGAGAGTGATGCAGAGGCTCAATAGAGGGATGCAGGGGCTCAAGAGAGTGATAGAGAGGCTCAAGAGAGTGATTCAGAGGTTTACGAGAGTGATGCAGAGGCTTAAGAGAGTGATGCAGAGGCTTACGAGAGTGATGCAGAGGCTTAAGAGAGTGGTGCAGAGGCTCATGAGAGGGATGCAGAGGCTCAAAAGATGAGAGGAGAGAGGGATGCAGAGGCTCAAGAGAATGATGCAGAGGCTCACGCGAAGATACAGAGGATAAAGAGATGCAGAGGTTCAAGAGAGAGATGCAGAGGCTTAAGAGAGTGATGCAGAGGCTCAAAAGAGTGATGCAGGGGCTCAAGAGAATGATGTAGAGGCTTAAAAGAAGGATGTAGAGGCTCAAAAGAATGATGCAGAGGCACAAGAGAGTGATGCAAGGGCTCAAGAGAGTGAGGCAGAGACTTAAGAGAGGGATGCAGAGGTTTAGGAGAGTGCTGCAGAGGCTTAAGAGAGTGATGCAGAGGCTAAAGAGAGGGATGCAGAGGCTTAAGAGAGTGATGCAGAGGCTGAATAGAGTGATGCAGAGGCTCAAGAGAGTGATGCAGAGGCTGAAGAGAGTGATGCAGAGGCTCAAGAGAGGGATGTAGAGGCTCAAGAGAGTGATGCAGAGGCTCAAGAGAGTGATGCAGAGGCTTAAGAGAGGGATGCAGAGGCTCAAGAGAGTGATGCAGAGGCTTAAGAGAGTGATGCAGAGGCTCAAGAGAGGGATGCCGAGGCTCCAGAGAGGGATGCAGAGGCTCAAGAGAATGTGCAGAGGCTTAAGAGTGTGATGCAGAGGCTCAAGAGAGGGATGCAGAGGCTTAAGAGAGTGATGCAGAGCCTCAAGAGAGTGATGCAGAGGCTCAAGAGAAGGATGCAGAGGCTCAAGAGAGTGATGCAGAGGCTCAAGCGAGTGATGCAGGGGCTCAAGAGAATGATGTAGAGGCGTAAGAGAAGGATGTAGAGGCTCAAGAGAATGATGCAGAGGCTCAAGAGAGTGATGCAGAGGATCAAGAGAGGGATGCAGAGGCTCAAGAGAGTGATGCAGAGGCTCAAGAGAGGGATGCAGAGGCTCAAGAGAATGATGCAGAGGCTCAAGAGAGTGATGCAGAGGCTCAAGAGAGGGATGCAGAGGCTCCAGAGGGATGCTGAGGAGTGTGATGCAGAGGCTTAAGAGAGGGATGCAGAGGCTTAAGAGAGGGATGCAGAGGCTCAAGAGAGTGATTCAGAGGCTTACGAGAGTGATGCAGAGAATCAAGAGAGTGATGCAAAGGCTCGAGAGAGTTATGCAGAGGCCTCGAGAGAGGGATTCAGAGGCTTAAGAGAGTGATGCAGAGGCTCAAGAGAGTGATGCAGAGGCTCAAGAGAGGGATGAAGAGGCTGAAGAGAGTGATGCACAGGCTCAAGAGAGGAATGCAGAGGCTCAAGAGAGTGATGCAGAGGCTAAAGAGAGGGATGCACAGGCTCAAGAGAATGATGCAGAGGCTTAAGACAGGGATGCAGAGGCTCAAGAGAGGGATGCAGAGGCTCAAGAGAGGGATGCAGAGGCTCAAGAGAGTGATGCAGAGGCTCAAAAGAGTGATGCAGAGGGTTAAGAGAGTGATGCAGAGGCTTAAGAGAGTGATGCAGAGGCTCAGGAGAGGGATGCAGAGGCTCAAGAGAGGGATGCAGAGGCTCAAGAGAGTGATGCAGAGGCTCAAGAAAGGGATGCAGAGGCTTAAGAGAGTGATGCAGAGGCTCAAGAAAGGGATGCAGAGGCTTAAGAGAGTGATGCAGAGGCTGAAGAGAGTGTTGCAGAGGCTTAAGAGAGTGATGCAGAGGCTCAAGAGAGTGATGCATAGGCTCAAGAGAGTGTTGCAGAGGCTCAAGAGAGTGATGCAGAGGCTTAAGAGAGGGATGCAGAGGCTCAAGAGAGTGATGCAAAGGCTCAAGAGAGCGATGCAGAGGCTCAAGGGAGTGATGCAGAGGCTGAAGAGAGTGTTGCAGAGGCTCAAGAGAGTTATGCAGAGGCCTTAAGAGAGGGATGCAGAGGTTTAAGAGAGTGATGCAGAGGCTCAAGAGAGTGATGCAGAGGCTCAAGAGAGTGATGCAGAGGCTCAAGAGATAGGTGCAGAGGCTCAAGAGAGTGATGTAGAGGCTTAAGAGTGTGATGCAGAGGCTCAAGAGAGTGATGCAGAGGCTTAAGAGAGGGTTGCTGAGGCTCAAGAGAATGATGCAGAGGCTGAAGAGAGTGATGCAGAGGCTCAAGAGAATGATGCTGAGGCTCAAGAGAGGGATGCAGAGGCTCAAGAGAGGGATGCTGAGGCTCCAGAGAGGGATGCAGAGGCTCAAGAGAGAAATGCAGAGGCTTAAGAGTGTGTTGCAGAGGCTCAAGAGAGGGATGCAGAGGCTTAAGAGAGTGATGCAGAGGCTGAAGAGAGGGATGCAGAGGCTCAAGAGAGGGATGTAGAGGCTCAAGAGAGTGATGCAGAGGCTCAAGCGAGTGATGCAGGGGCTCAAGAGAATGATGTAGATGCTTAAGAGAAGGATGTAGAGGCTCAAGAGATGATGCAGAGGCTGAAGAGAGTGATGCAGAGGATCAAGAGAGGGGTGCAGAGGCTGAAGAGAGTGATGCAGAGGCTTATTAGAGGGATGCAGAGGCTGAAGAGAGTGATGCAGAGGCTTAAGAGAGGGATGCTGAGGCTCAAGAGAATGATGCAGAGGCTCAAGAGAGTGCTGCAGAGGCTCAAGAGAGGGATGCAGAGGCTCCAGAGAGGGATGCTGAGGTGAGTGATGCAGAGGCTTAAGAGAGGGATGCAGAGGCTTAAAGGAGGGATGCAGAGGCTCAAGAGAGTGATTCAGAGGCTTACGAGAGTGATGCAGAGAATCAAGAGAGTGATGCAGAGGCTCGAGAGAGTTATGCAGAGTCCTCGAGAGAGGGATTCAGAGGCTTAAGAGAGTGATGCAGAGGCTGAAGAGAGTGTTGCAGAGGCTCAAGAGAGGGATGAAGATGCTGAAGAGAGTGATGCACAGGCTCAAGAGAGGGATGCAGAGGCTCAAGAGAGTGATGCAGAGGCTAAAGAGAGTGATGCACAGGCTTAGGAGAGGGATGCAGAGGCTCAAGAGAGTGATGCAGAGGCTTGAGAGAGGGATACAGAGGCTCAAGAGAGTGATGCAGAGGCTCAAGAGAGGGATGTAGAGGCCCAAGAGAGGGATGCAGAGGCTCAAGAGAGGGATGCAGAGGCTCAAGTGAGGGATGCAGAGGCTTAAGAGAGTGATGCAGAGGCTCAAGAGAGTGATGCAGAGGCTTAAGAGAGTGATGCAGAGGCTTAAGAGAGTGATGCAGAGGCTCAAGAGAGGGATGCAGAGGCTCAAGAGAGGGATGCAGAGGTTCAAGAGAGTGATTCAGAGGCTCAAGAGAGTGATGCAAAGCCTCAAGAGAGGGATGCAGGGGCTCATGAGAGTGATGCAGAGGCTCAAGAGAGTGATGCAGAGGCTCAAGAAAGGGATGCAGAGGCTTAAGAGAGTGATGCAGAGGCTCAAAAGAGGGATGCAGAGGCCTAAGAGAGTGATGCAGAGGCTGAAGAGAGTGATGCAGAGGCTCAAGAGAGGGATGCAGAGGCTCAAGAGAGTGATGCAGAGGCTTAAGAGAGTGAGGCAGAGGCTTAGGAGAGGGATGCAGAGGCTCAAGAGAGTAATGCAGAGGCTTAAGAGGGTGATGCAGAGGCTCAAGAGAGTGATTCAGAGGCTTTCGAGACTGATGCAGAGGCTTAAGAGAGTGATGCAAAGGCTTAAGAGAGGGATGCAGAGGCTCAAGCGAGGGATGCAGAGGCTCAAGAGAGAAATGCAGGGGCTCAAGTGAGG
This sequence comes from Procambarus clarkii, assembly GCF_020424385.1. Taxonomy (NCBI): domain Eukaryota; kingdom Metazoa; phylum Arthropoda; class Malacostraca; order Decapoda; family Cambaridae; genus Procambarus; species Procambarus clarkii. The sequence continues at coordinate 11,413 of NW_025559453.1, forward strand.
GATGCAGACGCTCAAGTGAGGGATGCAGAGGCACAAGAGAGGAATGCAGAGGCTCTTGAGAGTGACGCAGAGGCTCAAGAGAAGGATGCAGAGGTTAAGAGAGTGATGCAAAGGCTCAGGAGGGGGATGCAGAGGCTCATGAGAGGGATGCAGGAGTTCAAGAGAGTGATGCAGAGGCTCAAGAAAGGGATGCAAAGGCTTAAGAAAGTGATGCAAAGGCTCAAAAAAGGGATGCAGAGGCTTAAGAGAGAGATGCAGAGGCTGAAGAGAGTGTTGCAGAGGCTGAAGAGAGTGTTGCAGAGGCATAAGAGAGTGATGCAAAGGCTCAAGAGAGTGATGCAAAGGCTCAAGAGAGTGATGCAGAGGCTGAAGAGAGTGTTGCAGAGGCTTAAGAGAGGGATGCAGTGGCTCAAGAGAGAGATGCAAAGGGTCAAGAGAGTGATGCAGAAGCTTAAGAGAGGGATGCAGAGGCTGAAGAGAGGGATGCAGAGGCTTAAGAGAGTGATGCAGAGGCTGAAGAGAGTGCTGCAGAGGCTTAGGAGAGGGATGCAGAGGCTCAAGAGAGTGATGCAAATGCTCAAGAGAGTGATGCAGAGGCTGAAGAGAGTGATGCAGAGGCTGAACAGAGTGTTGCAGAGGCTCAAGAGAGGGATGCAGAGGCTTAAGAGAGGGATGCAGAGGCTCAAGAGTGGGATGCAGAGGCTTAATAGAGTGATGCAGAGGTTCAAGCGAGTGAAGCAAAGGCTCAAGAGAGTGAAGCAGACCTTCAAGAGAGTGATGCAGAGGATCAAGAGAGTGATGCAGGTTCTGAAGAGAGAGATGCAGAGGCTAAAGAGAGTGATGCAGAGGCTCAAGAGAGTGATGCAGGGGTTCAAGAGAATGATGTAGAGGATCAAGAGAGTGATGCAGAGGCTGAAGAGAGTGTTGCATGGGCTTAAGAGAGGGATGCAGAGGCTCACGAGAATGATGCAGAGGCTCAAGAAAGTGCTGCAAAAGGCTCGAGAGAGGGATGCTGAGGCTCCAGGGAGGGATGCAGAGGCTCAAGAGAGTGATGCAGAGGCTCAAGAGAGAAAGGCAGAGGCTTAAGAGAGTGATGCAGAGGCTCAAGAGAGTGATGCAGAGGCTCAGGAAAATGATGTAGAGGAATTAAGAGAGGGATGCAGAGGCTCAAGAGTATGATGCAGAGGCTCAAAAGAGTGATGCAGAGAATCAAGAGAGGGATGCAGAGGCTTAAGAGAGTGATGTAGAGGCTCAAGAGAGTGATGCAGAGGCTCCAGAGAGTGATAGAGAGGCTCAAGAGAGTGATGCAGAGGGTCAAGAGAGTGATGCAGACGATCAAGAGAGTGATGCAGAGGCTCAAGAGAGTGATGCAGAGGATCAGGAGAGGGAAGCAGAGGCTCAAGTGAGTGATGCAGAGAATCTAGAGAGGGATGCAGAGGCTTAAGAGAGTGATGCAGAGGCTCAAGAGAGTGATTCAGAGGCTTACGAGAGTGATGCAGAGAATCAAGAGAGTGATGCAGAGGCTCGAGAGAGTTATGCAGAGGCCTCGAGAGCGGGATTCAGAGGCTTAAGAGAGTGATGCAGAGGCTGAAGAGAGTGATGCAGAGGCTCAAGAGTGGGATGCAGAGGCTCATGGGAGGGATGGAGGAGTTCAAGAGAGAGATTCAGAGGCTCAAGAAAGAGATGCAGAGGCTTAAGAAAGTGATGCAGAGGCTCAAGAGAGTGATGCAGAGTCGCAATAGAGGGATGCAGGGGCTTAAGAGAGTGATAGAGAGGCTCATGAGAGTGATTCAGAGGTTTACGAGAGTGATGCAGAGGCTTAAGAGAGTGATGCAGAGGCTTACAGGAGTGATGCAGAGGCTTAAGAGAGTGGTGCAGAGACTCAACAGAGGGATGCAGAGGCTTAAGAGAGTGACGCAAAGGCTCAAGAGAGGGATGCAGAGGCTCAAGAGAATGATGTAGAGGCCTAAGAAAGGGATGCAGAGGCTCAAGAGAATGATGCAGAGGCTGAAGAGACTGATGCAGAGGATCAAGAGTGATGCAGGGGCTCAAGAGAATGATGTAGAGGCGTATGAGAAGGATGTAGAGGCTCAAGAGAATGATGCAGAGGCTCAAGAGAGGGATGCAGAGGCTCAAGAGAGTGATGCAGAGACTCGAGAGAGTTATGCAGAGGCCTAAAGAGGGGGATTCAGAGGCTTAAGAGAGTGATGCAGAGGCTGAATAGAGTGTTGCAGAGGCTCAAGAGAGGGAAGAAGAGGCTGAAGTGAGTGATGCAGAGGCTCAAGAGAGGGATGCAGAGGCTCAAGAGAGTGATGCAGAGGCTTAAGAGAGTGAGGCAGAGGCTTAGGAGAGGGATGCAGAGGCTCAAGAGAGTAATGCATAGGCTTAAGAGGGTGATGCAGAGGCTCAAGAGAGTGATTCAGAGGCTCAAGAGAGTGATTCAGAGGCTTACGAGACTGATGCAGAGGCTTAAGAGAGTGATGCAAAGGCTTAAGAGAGGGATGCAGAGGCTCAAGCGAGGGATGCAGAGGCTCAAGCGAGGGATGCAGGGTCTCAAGTGAGGGATGCAAACGCTCAAGTGAGGGATGCAGAGGCACAAGAGAGGGATGCAGAGGCTCTTGAGAGTGACGCAGAGGCTCAAGAGATGGATGCAGAGGCTTAAGAGAGTGATGCAAAGGCTAAGAAGAGGGATGCAGAGGCTCATGAGAGGGATGCAGGAGTTCAAGAGAGTGATGCAGAGGCTCAAGAAAGGGATGCAAAGGCTTAAGAAAGCGATGCAAAGGCTCAAAAAGAGGGATGCAGAGGATTAAGAGGGTGATGCAGAGGCTCAAGAGAGTGATGCAGAGGCTCAATAGAGGGATGCAGGGGCTCAAGAGAGTGATAGAGAGGCTCATGAGAGTGATTCAGAGGTTTACGAGAGTGATGCAGAGGCTTAAGAGAGTGATGCAGAGGCTTACGAGAGTGATGCAGAGGCTTAAGAGAGTGGTGCAGAGGCTCAACAGAGGGATGCAGAGGCTCAAGAGTGGGATGAACAGGCTCAAGAGAGGGATGCAGAGGCTCAAGAGAATGATGTAGAGGATCAAGAGAGTGATGCAGAGGCTGAAGAGTGTTGCATAGGCTTAAGAGAGGGATGCAGAGGCTCAAGAGAGTGATGGAAAGGCTCAAGAGAGTGATGCAGAGGCTGAAGAGAGTGTTGCAGAGGCTTAAGAGTGTGATGCAGAGGCTGAAGAGAGTGTTGCAGAGGCTTAAGAGAGGGATGCAAAGGCTCAAGAGAGTGAAGCAGAGGTTCAAGAGAGTGATGCAGAGGGTCAAGAGAGTGATGCAGAGGCTGAAGAGAGAGATGCAGAGGATAAAGAGAGTGATGCAGAGGCTCAAGAGAGTGATGCAGGGGTTTAAGAGAATGATATAGAGTCTTAAGAGAAGGATGTAGAGGCTCAAGAGAACGATGCAGAGGCTCAAGAGAGTGATGCAGAGGATCAAGAGAGGGATGCAGAGGTTTAAGAGAGTGATGCAGAGGCTCAAGCGAGTGATGCAGAGGCTCAAGGGAGTGATGCAGATACTCAAGAGAGTGATGCAGAGGCTCAAGAGAGGGGTGCAGAGGCTCATGAGAGTGATGCAGAGGCTTATTAGAGGGATGCAGAGGCTCAAGAGAGTAATTCAGAGGCTTAAGAGAGGAATACTGAGGCTCAAGAGAATGATGCTGAGGCTCAAGAGAGTGCTGCAAAAGGCTCAAGAGAGGGATGCTGAGGCTCCAGAGAGGGATGCAGAGGCTCAAGAGAGTGATGCAGGGGCTCAAGAGAGAAAGGCAGAGGCTTAAGAGAGTGATGCAGAGGCTCAAGAGAGTGATGCAGAGGTTCAGGAAAATGATGTAGAGGCTTAAGAGAGGGATGCAGAGGCTCAAGAGTATGATGCAGAGGCTCAAAAGAGTGATGCAGAGGACCAGGAGAGGGAAGCAGAGGCTCAAGTGAGTGATGCAGAGAATCTAGAGAGGGATGCAGAGGCTTAAGAGAGTGATGCAGAGGCACAAGAGAGTGATTCAGAGGCTTACGAGAGTGACGCAGAGAATCAAGAGAGTGATGCAGAGGCTCGAGAGAGTTACGCAGAGGCCTCGAGAGCGGGATTCAGAGGCTTAAGAGAGTGATGCAGAGGCTGAAGAGAGTGTTGCAGAGGCTTAGGAGAGGGATGCAGAGGCTCAAGAGAGTGATGCAAATGCTCAAGAGAGTGATGCAGAGGCTGAAGAGAGTGATGCAGAGGCTCAAGAGAGTGATGCAAAGGCTCAAGAGAGTGATGCAGGGGTTCAAGAGAATGATGTAGAGGATCAAGAGAGTGATGCAGAGGCTGAAGAGAGTGTTGCATAGGCTTAAGAGAGGGATGCAGAGGCTCAAGAGAGGGATGCAGAGGCTTAAGAGAGTGATGTAGAGGCTGAAGAGAGTGTTGCAGAGGCTTAAGAGAGTGAAGCAGAGGTTCAAGAGAGTGATGCAGAGGGTCAAGAGAGTGATGCAGAGGCTGAAGAGAGAGATGCAGAGGCTTAATAGAGTGATGCAGAGGCTCAAGCGAGTGAAGCAAAGGCTCAAGAGAGTGAAGCAGACCTTCAAGAGAGTGATGCAGAGGATCAAGAGAGTGATGCAGGTTCTGAAGAGAGAGATGCAGAGGCTAAAGAGAGTGATGCAGAGGCTCAAGAGAGTGATGCGGGGGTTCAAGAGAATGATGTAGAGGATCAAGAGAGTGATGCAGAGGCTGAAGAGAGTGTTGCATAGGCTTAAGAGAGGGATGCAGAGGCTCAAGAGAATGATGCGGAGGCTCAAGAGAGTGCTGCAAAAGGCTCAAGAGAGGGATGCTGAGGCTCTAGAGTGGGATGCAGAGGCTCAAGAGAGTGATGCAGAGGCTCAAGAGAGAAAGGCAGAGGCTTAAGAGAGTGATGCAGAGGCTCAAGAGAGTGATGCAGAGGCTCAGGAAAATGATGTAGAGGCTTAAGAGAGGGATGCAGAGGCTCAAGCGTATGATGCAGAGGCTCAAAAGAGTGATGCAGAGAATCAAGAGAGGGATGCAGAGGCTTAAGAGAGTGATGCAGAGGCTCAAGAGAGTGATGCAGAGGCTCCAGAGAGTGTTAGAGAGGCTCAAGAGAGTGATGCAGAGGCTCAAGAGAGTGATGCAGACGATCAAGAGAGTGATGCAGAGGCACAAGAGAGTGATTCAGAGGCTTACGAGAGTGACGCAGAGAATCAAGAGAGTGATGCAGAGGCTCGAGAGAGTTACGCAGAGGCCTCGAGAGCGGGATTCAGAGGCTTAAGAGAGTGATGCAGAGGCTGAAGAGAGTGTTGCAGAGGCTTAGGAGAGGGATGCAGAGGCTCAAGAGAGTGATGCAAATGCTCAAGAGAGTGATGCAGAGGCTGAAGAGAGTGATGCAGAGGCTCAAGAGAGTGATGCAAAGGCTCAAGAGAGTGATGCAGGGGTTCAAGAGAATGATGTAGAGGATCAAGAGAGTGATGCAGAGGCTGAAGAGAGTGTTGCATAGGCTTAAGAGAGGGATGCAGAGGCTCAAGAGAGGGATGCAGAGGCTTAAGAGAGTGATGTAGAGGCTGAAGAGAGTGTTGCAGAGGCTTAAGAGAGTGAAGCAGAGGTTCAAGAGAGTGATGCAGAGGGTCAAGAGAGTGATGCAGAGGCTGAAGAGAGAGATGCAGAGGCTTAATAGAGTGATGCAGAGGCTCAAGCGAGTGAAGCAAAGGCTCAAGAGAGTGAAGCAGACCTTCAAGAGAGTGATGCAGAGGATCAAGAGAGTGATGCAGGTTCTGAAGAGAGAGATGCAGAGGCTAAAGAGAGTGATGCAGAGGCTCAAGAGAGTGATGCAGGGGTTCAAGAGAATGATGCAGAGGCTCAAGAGAGTGATGCAGAGGCTGAAGAGAGTGTTGCATAGGCTTAAGAGAGGGATGCAGAGGCTCAAGAGAATGATGCAGAGGCTCAAGAGAGTGCTGCAAAAGGCTCAAGAGAGGGATGCTGAGGCTCCAGAGAGGGATGCAGAGGCTCAAGAGAGTGATGCAGAGGCTCAAGAGAGAAAGGCAGAGGCTTAAGAGAGTGATGCAGAGGCTCAAGAGAGTGATGCAGAGGCTCAGGAAAATGATGTAGAGGCTTAAGAGAGGGATGCAGAGGCTCAAGCGTATGATGCAGAGGCTCAAAAGAGTGATGCAGAGAATCAAGAGAGGGATGCAGAGGCTTAAGAGAGTGATGCAGAGGCTCAAGAGAGTGATGCAGAGGCTCCAGAGAGTGTTAGAGAGGCTCAAGAGAGTGATGCAGAGGCTCAAGAGAGTGATGCAGACGATCAAGAGAGTGATGCAGAGGCTCAAGAGAGTGATGCAGAGGATCAGGAGAGGGAAGCAGAGGCTCAAGTGAGTGATGCAGAGAATCTAGAGAGGGATGCAGAGGCTTAAGAGAGTGATGCAGAGGCTCAAGAGAGTGATTCAGAGGCTTACGAGAGTGATGCAGAGAATCAAGAGAGTGATGCAGAGGCTCGAGAGAGTTATGCAGAGGCCTCGAGAGCGGGATTCAGCTCCTTAAGAGAGTGATGCAGAGGCTGAAGAGAGTGTTGCAGAGGCTTAGGAGAGGGATGCAGAGGCTCAAGAGAGTGATACAAATGCTCAAGAGAGTGATGCAGAGGCTGAAGAGAGTGATGCAGAGGCTGAACAGAGTGTTTCAGAGGCTCAAAAGAGGGATGCAGAGGCTTAAGAGAGGGATGCAGAGGCTCAAGAGAGGGATGCAGAGGCTTAAGAGAGTGATGCAGAGGCTCAAGAGAGTGATGCAAAGGCTCAAGAGAGTGATGCAGAGGCTGAAGAGAGTGTTGCAGAGGCTTAAGAGAGGGATGCAGAGGCTCAAGAGAGTGATGCAAAGGCTCAAGAGAGTGATGCAGAGGCTGAAGAGAGTGTTGCAGAGGCTCAAGAGAGGGATGCAGAGGCTCAAGAGAGGGATGCAGAGGCTTAAGAGAGTGATGCAGAGGCTGAAGAGAGTGTTGCAGAGGCTTAAGAGAGTGAAGCAGAGGTTCAAGAGAGTGATGCAGAGGGTCAAGAGAGTGATGCAGAGGCTGAAGAGAGAGATGCAGAGGCTAAAGAGAGTGATGCAGAGGCTCAAGAGAGTGATGCAGGGGTTTAAGAGAATGATATAGAGGCTTAAGAGAAGGATGTAGAGGCTCAACAGAATGATGCAGAGGCTCAAGAGAGTGATGCAGAGGATCAAGAGAGGGATGCAGAGGTTCAAGAGAGTGATGTAGAGGCTCAAGCGAGTGATTCAGAGGCTCAAGGGAGTGATGCAGAGACTCAAGAGGGTGATGCAGAGGCTCAAGAGAGTGATGCAGGGGTTCAAGAGAATGATGTAGAGGATCAAGAGAGTAATGCAGAGGCTGAAGAGAGTGATGCAGAGGCTCAAGAGAGTGATTCAGAGGCTTACGAGAGTAATGCAGAGGCTCCAGAGAGTGATAGAGAGGCTCAAGAGAGTGATGCAGAGGCTCAGAGTGGGATGCAGAGGCTCAAGAGAGGGATGCAGAGGATTTCAAGAGAAAGATTCAGAGGCTCAAGAAAGGGATGCAGAGGCTTAAGAAAGTGATGCAGAGGCTCAAAAGAGGGATGCAGAGGCTTAAGAGAGTGATGCAGAGGCTCAAGAGAGTGATGCAGAGGCTCAATAGAGAGATGCAGGGGCTCAAGAGAGTGATAGAGAGGCTCATGAGAGTGATTCAGAGGTTTACGAGAGTGATGCAGAGGCTTAAGAGAGTGATGCAGAGGCTTACGAGAGTGATGCAGAGGCTTAAGAGAGTGGTGCAGAGGCTCAACAGAAGGATGCAGAGGCTCAAGAGAGTGATGAACAGGCTCAAGAGAGGGATGCAGAGGCTCAAGAGAGGGATGCAGAAGATCAAGAGAGGGATGCAGAGGCTTAAGAGAGTGATGCAAAGGCTCAAGAGAGGGATGCAGAGGCTCAAGAGAATGATGTAGAGGCCTAAGAGAGGGATGCAGAGGCTCAAGAGAATGATGCAGAGGCTGAAGAGAGTGATGCAGAGGATCAAGAGAGTGATGCAGAGGCTGAAGAGAGAGATGCAGAGGCTAAAGAGAGTGATGCAGAGGCTCAAGAGTGATGCAGGGGCTCAAGAGAATGATGTAGAGGCGTATGAGAAGGATGTAGAGGCTCAAGAGAATGATGCAGAGGCTCAAGAGAGGGATGCAGAGGCTCAAGAGAGTGATGCAGAGGCTCAACAGAAGGATGCAGAGGCTCAAGAGAGTGATGAACAGGCTGAAGAGAGTGTTGCAGAGGCTTAGGAGAGGGATGCAGAGGCTCAAGAGAGTGATGCAAATGCTCAAGAGAATGATGCAGAGGCTGAAGAGAGTGATGCAGAGGCTGAACAGAATGTTTCAGAGGCTCAAAAGAGGGATGCAGAGGCTTAAGAGAGGGATGCAGAGGCTCAAGAGAGGGATGCAGAGGCTTAAGAGAGTGATGCAGAGGCTCAAGAGAGTGATGCAAAGGCTCAAGAGAGTGATGCAGAGGCTCAAGAGAGTGTTGCAGAGGCTTAAGAGAGGGATGCAGAGGCTCAAGAGAGTGATGCAAAGGCTCAAGAGAGTGATGCAGAGGCTGAAGAGAGAGTTGCAGAGGCTTAAGAGAGGGATGCAGAGGCTCAAGAGAGCGATGCAGAGGCTTAAGAGAGTGATGCAGAGGCTGAAGAGAGTGTTGCAGAGGCTTAGAGAGTGATGCAGAGGCTCAAGAGAGTGATGCAGAGGCTCAAGAGAGTGATGCAGAGGCTGAAGAGAGAGATGCAGAGGCTAAAGAGAGTGATGCAGAGGCTCAAGAGAGTGATGCAGGGGTTTAAGAGAATGATATAGAGGCTTAAGAGAAGGATGTAGAGGCTCAACAGAATGATGCAGAGGCTCAAGAGAGTGATGCAGAGGATCAAGAGAGGGATGCAGAGGTTCAAGAGAGTGATGTGGAGGCTCAAGCGAGTGATGCAGAGGCTCAAGGGAGTGATGCAGAGACTCAAGAGGGTGATGCAGAGGCTCAAGAGAGTGATGCAGGGGTTCAAGAGAATGATGTAGAGGATCAAGAGAGTGATGCAGAGGCTGAAGAGAGTGTTGCATAGGCTTAAGAGAGGGATGCAGAGGCTCAAGAGAATGATGCAGAGGCTCAAGAAAGTGCTGCAAAAGGCTCAAGAGAGGGATGCTGAGGCTCCAGAGAGGGATGCAGAGGCTCAAGAGAGTGATGCAGAGGCTCAAGAGAGAAATGCAGAGGCTTAAGAGAGTGATGAAGAGGCTCAAGAGAGTGATGCAGAGGCTCAAGAGATGATGCAGAGGAATTAAGAGAGAGATGCAGAGGCTCAAGAGTATGATGCAGAGGATCAAGAGAGTGATGCAGAGGCTCAAGAGAGGGATGCAGAGGCTTAAGAGAGTGATGCAGAGGCTCAAGAGAGTGATGCAGAGGCTCCAGAGAGTGATAGAGAGGCTCAAGAGAGTGATGCAGAGGCTCAAGAGAGTGATGCAGACGATCAAGAGAGTGATGCAGAGGCTCAAGAGAGTGATGCAGAGGATCAGGAGAGGGAAGCAGAGGCTTAAGAGAGTGATGCAGAGGCTCAAGAGAGTGATTCAGAGGCTTACGAGAGTAATGCAGAGAATCAAGAGAGTGATGCAGAAGCTCGAGAGAGTTATGCAGAGGCTCGAGAGCGGGATTCAGAGGCTTAAGAGAGTGATGCAGAGGCTGAAGAGAGTGTTGCAGAGGCTCAAGAGAGGGATGAAGAGGCTGAAGAGAGTGATGCAGAGGCTCAAGAGTGGGATGCAGAGGCTCATGAGAGGGATGGAGGAGTTCAAGAGAGAGATTCAGAGGCTCAAGAAAGGGATGCAGAGGCTTAAGAAAGTGATGCAGAGGCTCAAAAAGAGGGATGCAGAGGCTTAAGAGAGTGATGCAGAGGCTCAAAGAGTGATGCAGAGGCTCAATAGAGGGATGCAGGGGCTCAAGAGAGTGATAGAGAGGCTCATGAGAGTGATTCAGAGGTTTACGAGAGTGATGCAGAGGCTTAAGAGAGTGATGCAGAGGCTTACAGGAGTGATGCAGAGGCTTAAGAGAGTGGTGCAGAGGCTCAACAGAAGGATGCAGAGGCTCAAGAGAGTGATGAACAGGCTCAAGAGAGGGATGCAGAGGCTCAAGAGAGGGATGCAGAAGATCAAGAGAGGGATGCAGAGGCTCAAGAGAATGATGTAGAGGCCTAAGAGAGGGA
>NW_025559454.1:0-17500 GCF_020424385.1 Procambarus clarkii
ACACCTGGCTGGCCTGGTGGAGGGACCAGTCTCACACACCTGGCTGGCCTGGTGGAGGGACCAGTCTCACACACCTGGCTGGCCTGGTGGAGGGACCAGTCTCACACACCTGGCTGATAGACTGTGTCGTTGATAAAGTATTTCCCGTTACTCGCGGCTGCTCGTTAATTATTCACACTTATTGCTCGAACTAGGAAGAGACAGGTGCTTGTGGTCCACGACCAGTGTGTGGTGATGCTGTGGTGGTGGTGGTGGTGGTTGGGCATAGTGGTGGTTGTGGTGGTGTCAAGACAGAAATGAGAGGACAGGTGGTGGTGGTGGTGGTAGGGGGGTTATGGCGGTACAGCTGATAGACAGGAAAGCTAGCGTGAGACAAGAGCATTCAGATGTTTAAATGTTAAAATATATTAATTTATAATTAACATCAATTATGTTAATACATAATTGATCTTATCAATTTCTTGAGTCCTATCCCGTCTTCACATATTACCTGCTATCTTCCCCCATTCCTAGTTCCAAATCCTCCAATGTCTTCTATCCCTCATTATTCCCATTCCTAGTGCATTACCCATTACCCATTTTACTCCAGACGTTCCCATTTCCACGGCTTTTCAAACCAACCCGAACAGAAATATCGTCCCAATTCCTTCAAGAAGAGCTATCTACATTTACACAAGTCTTCAATGTCAAACTCTGAAGAGAATAGGTTAAAGGTGGCCCGGTAACCTTTGACCTTCTAGTGGTGACCTTTTAATAGCCTCCAACACACACACACACACACACACAGCAAGCAGAGAGGCAGATATCAAACTATGCAACACTGGTACTTGGAAGAGAACGAGAATACTCCATAGTTGACTACTGTAGTGATGATTAGGGATTGATAGTTCCCTTTCACACACACACACACACACACACACACACACACACACACACACACACACACACACACACACACACACACACACACACACACACGTACGTGGTCCCTCTCAACCACGTCCAAAATAGATAACTAGTACGACCTAACTACTAGAATGACCTAACTACTAGAATGACATAACTACTAGATGACATAACTACAAGATATCTTAATTTTATGATAGCTCATAGACTAGTGCTTAAACCATGGAGTGAATGACCGCATGTAGATATCGATAGATATCTATCGACATCTACATAGATATCAGACTTGAGACTCGACTTGAGAATGGTCCAGGACGGACCGAAACGTCGTCGTCCCTTCACCTTCTAGTGTGTGGTCTGGTCAACATATCGAGATAGATAGATATAGATAGATATAGATATAGATATAGATAGATATACTTTATTCATAAATACTCGCCTTGTACAGGTAGAGGTTAGGTTAGTTTACATAAATTTACAGTAAATAATTGACTTTAGAGAGTCATAACATAAATTATCTAATTTCAAACTGGTCACTCAAGAATTAGATTTAGGAGTTATGATCAATTATTTTAAAATCATTACAGTTGGCAAATTCACAATAAAGAACTATTTCCATAACACCTTAGACAAATGGTTACAATAACGACTGAACAGGTGAATCTGAGCCTAAATCAGACTGAGCCTAAATCAGACTGAGCCTAAATCAGACTGAGCCTAAATCATTTTGACTTAGAGTAACAATTCGTTTACAATTTACAAATATATGTATTTATGTACGATAGATCAACATTTTAAAAGCCCTACAATCACCATTGGTGTGATTGTTCAATAAATCCCTGAACTATATGTTCAACAGCTCTCTCACCCTTGTCCATTGAGGACAGAAGAAAATGTATATATATATGCTGCTTAGCATTGTAAATGTCCGGCCACGTCTGTGGTCGCGAGTGAGAGAGAGAGATCTTAAACAATAGATTCCAGTGTTTAATAATAATTCCAGTAATCAGCTGACTAGTTGTTGTATTCTATCCAATACACCTTCTACAGCTTTATATATTGCACTCATTCCACTTTATTGCACTCATTCCACTTTATTGCACTCATTCTACTTTATTGCACTCATTCTACTTTATTGCACTCATTCTACTTTATTGCACTCATTCCACTTTATTGCACTCATTCTTAAGTTGTATTTGCTGGCAATTAAGTTGATATTTCTGGTTGAAGCGGCCAGTGACGAGCGAGTGCATTGAGAGAAAAGAATTTGAGTGCGTTTGCTGGATGAGTGACTCCCTGCGCGCACACACACTCGTACGCAAATCACTCGCGTGTGATTTGTGTCTTCAAGTGTATGGTGCGAGAGATATCAGACACGTCGTGAACATTACCTCCCTTCACAACCTTACCAAAGTCGCCATTTTCAAGGCCCCGCAGATCAACAATGAAACTAAAAAAGGCAACAATGACTAAACCATCCCTCAGACGATCATTAAAGACATCAACCACCTAACCACCAGCAACCACCATTTGCATAAACCACCACTATCTTCAAACAACGATTTCCGGCTCAGATCGAAGTTCCATCACCCAGAAAAATCAAGCCGACCCATCCCAGCTTAGATCCGGCTTACAGCCAAATCGGATCTCTCCTGGGGTCCTCCTAGGAGCCTAACTGGGAGACACAGCCCTTAAGGGTGTACCCTATACCTATCTACAGTAGGTCCAACTTTCCCTTTCCTTCTCTCTCCCTTTCCCTTCCCTCTCTCTACCTTTTCTCAACCATTTGCTATTGTTTATGTCTAGCGATTTAGCACAATATCACATTTTCCCTCACCAGTCTCCATCATGATGGAGACCTCGAGTGAGGGAGGAGAGGGAGAAGGAGGGAAGGGAGGGAGAGAATGGGGGGAAAGAGGAGGGGCAGTAGCTGGTGTAAGGGAAGGAACCCCTCTACCACCTCTCTTGCATGGTAACCCCGACCTATGCATGGTGGTAGAGGCACAACATAGGACAAACAAACATAGGAGATAATGCCCACCTTTTCAACATGACCCATGACCTTCCCCCCCCCCCACCACAAGCCCCATTAGGGGGTAATTATCCAGGTGATAAACAGCTGACACTTATGAGTAGGCCTAACGCTATGTATGGCTCTAAATAGGTACATGGGCAGGGTAATGGGGAAATAGGGAGGGGTGAATGGGGAAAGAAGGTAGAAGAATAAGGAGACTGAAGCGTAGGAAATGGAATAGGGAGGATGAATAAGGAATTGGAAGGGAAAGAGTGAGAAAATATGGGGGAAGCGGAGAAAGGAATGGAGAGAGAGTGCAATAAATTGGGAAAGGGTGCGATAAATAGGGAAATAGGATAAAATTACATTATATTTGGGCAAATAGGAATAGAATAAATGAGAGAAACAAAGCTGGGAATAATGACAGCATTGAAAGAAGGAATGCTAAGATTGCAGCTTGTAGGATTGTGGGGGGGGGGAGGATGGGGTGACGGTGTGTGGGGGGGGGGGAATCCACGCCAGTATCTAACCAATCACCTGGCTCTCACACCTGGCTCCCACACCTGGCGCCATACCTGGCCCGGGAAAGCATCACTGGGGCCAACATTTCCTCGCCGGAATGGATAAAAATCTTTTTTTTTTCCCCACAAGCTTAATTTTAAGACAGAAACCGTCTATTAATACGAACGAGATCGCTCGCCCAATCACATGTTCGTATGTTATCTAAAATTACCCGACCTCGTTAGTACCCAAAAAAAATCATTATAGTTTTAAATTTGAAATAGACGTCATCACTCAAGTCTTAATGACTTAATAACATGGCGTTCATTTTGTTCATAGAGAGAGAGAGAGAGAGAGAGAGAGAGAGAGAGAGAGAGAGAGAGAGAGAGAGAGAGAGAGAGAGAGAGAGAGAGACAGAGAGAGAGAGAGACAGAGAGAGAGAGAGACAGAGAGAGAGAGAGAGAGACAGAGAGAGAGAGAGACAGAGAGAGAGAGAGACAGAGAGAGAGAGAGACAGAGAGAGAGAGAGACAGAGAGAGACAGAGAGAGAGAGAGACAGAGAGAGACAGAGAGAGAGAGAGACAGAGAGAGACAGAGACAGAGAGAGAGACCTTCAGAAAACGTGATCCTGAAGTTATTAGTTGGATTACCCGGCGGTGCCCAGGTCTCTCTTACTCCTCCTTCCCCCTCCCCCCTCCTCTCTCTTCCCTCCCACTCCCTGTCCCGTGTGGGACAGTTGCGGAGACTAGCCCTTAGCATCTGACCTCCTATCCCAGATAAACACCCCATTCGATACAGATGCTGTAATCCCTTCAGCTGTAAATAGCCAAATGTTTGGCTAAAGCCCAACCGTTCTCGGAATTAGCTAGTACGTTAAAAAAACAATATACAGGTTAAAGCAGAGTTTTAATTAACTCTTGTTGTGAGTGAGGAAGAGAGCTCTTCTCATTCGTAGTCATAAAGAGTCATTCAGAGGGTGAGTACGTGAGAAATGAAGCGTTTTATGCTGGGTGAACAGAGGTATAAGGAGGGGTGAACTCTTAACAGCGTCCTAACACCACTATCATCCATATCACACAGTCTGTAGTACACAGTCACACTCAGTTGATTGACAGTTGAGAGCCGGGACCAAAGAGCCGAAGCTCAACCCCTCCCCCCCTGGTAAGCTCAACTAGATGAGTACACACACACACACACACACACACACACACACACACACACACACACACACACACACACACGTGTGTGTGTTTCAAAGCGTTATATGACAAAGAGTGCTGGGAAGACGGGACACCACGAGCGTAGCTCTCATCCTGTAACTACACTTAGGTAATTACACTTAGGTAATTACACTCCCTCCTGGATATCAGATCGGTAAACATATCATGTCAGGAAGCGTTTGGGCAAGTTAATTACAAACATGTCGAAAGGCCCCCCAAACTAAAACAGGCTTATCCCGAGTATTTATACGAGCAAGAAGGGAATTACCAGGGGGAAAGCGCCAAGCCATTACGACTATATAGCACTGGAAAGGGGTCAGGATAAAGATTTGGGATGGGACGGGGGGAAAGGAATAGTGCCCAATCACTTGTGGACGGTCGGGGATCGAACGCCGACCTGTATGAAGCGAGACTTGACACAGGGAGCCTTGTCTCTCAACCTCTCACTCCCCCCCCCCACGACCCTTCCCCCCCTTTACTCTCCCCCTGTCTACTCTCCCCCTGTCTACTCCTTCCCTGTCTACTCTCTCCCTGTCTACTCTCCCCCTGTCTACTCCTTCCCTGTCTACTTCCTCCCTGTCTACTCCTTCCCTGTCTACTGTATCCTGTGGGGGTAGTGGGTATACCCAGGGTAGAGAAGAAAGTGAGAATCCTGAATGAATGCGTTATCAGTCTTAGATAACAGTATGCCTTTTGTGATATCCGTGCCCTGGATATCAAGTAGCTACGGGCACAGGGCTGCCCACGGTGTTGATATGCCCTTCACAACACACACTCCTGGTTAAGTATAATGCCCTAATATGCTCCAGGATATGAGATCTGCTCCCTATAATTAGACTTGACATTGATAAGGTTTTATGAGTATAATTCTATAATGAATAACATTTTAAATTTAATTTAAAAATCAAAGATTTTTCAAATAAATGTTCGTGTTTTTTATTAAATAATTTGCAATGGAATAGCGTTAGTACACAGTAATTTACATAATTTACATATTTCAAGCCACACTTGCTTCAGGCTGGCGACATACACAGTTGTCACATACCCGCTGGTGACCTCTAAGAGTGTTAACAACCCACCACGAGCGAATGGCCTTGTCTGGCACTGCATAAGGCCTGATGAGTGCCACCTCATGGAGGCTCCGTGGCCTGCTAATGACCTCATGTCAGGTAATGAGCCGGAATAACGTGGTTACCGGAACCAACGCCCATTGCGACCAGGAGGACGGACCTCAGAGAGGGCCATTTGTCACCCTGCGTTAGGTATCCTCCCCCCCTTATCGTAACCCCTTACCCCCTATTTCCCCTATTCCCTCGTTAACCTTCACAGTCCGCCCCCCTCCTACACCCTCCCCCATTCTCGGTGGGTCCTGCTTCTCAACTGTCAATCAACTGGTGTACAGGTTCCTGAGCCTATTGGGCTCTATCATATCTACACTTGAAACTGTGTATGGAGTCAGCCTCCACCACATCACTGCCTAGTGCATTCCATTTACAAACTACTCTGACACTGAAAAAGTTATTCTAATGTCTTTTGTGGCTCATTTGGGTACTCAGTTTCCACCTGTGTTCCCTTGTTCGTGTACCACCCGTGTTAAATAGTTTGTCTTTGTCCATCCTGTCAATTCCCCTGAGAATTTTGTAGGTGGTCATCATGTCTCCCCCTTACTCTTCTGTCTTCAAGGTACGTGAGGTTTAGTTCCCGTAGCCTTTCCTCGTAGCTCATACCTCTCAGTTCTGGGACTAGTATGGTGCTACCTCTGATGGCATACCTCTGAATCATCTCTAACTTTGTCTTATATTTAACTAGGTATGGACTCTAGGCTGGAGCTGCATACTCCAGTGTGTGTACTCACCTAGTTGTGTTTGCGGGGGTTGAGCTCTGGCTCTTTGGTCCCGCCTCTCAACCGTCAATCAACAGGTGTACAGATTCCTGAGCCTACTGGGCTCTATTGTGTGTGTATGTGTGTGTGTGTGTGTGTGTGTGTGTGTGTGTGTGTGTGTGTGTGTGTGTGTGTGTGTGTGTGTGTGTGTGTGTGTGTGTGTACGTACTCAAACAAAATACATGTATTTATTTGCGAACCAAGCTTATCCCTCCCTCCCCTCCCTTCTACCTCCCTTCCTTCCCTCCCTCCCCCTCCCTTCTCCATCCCCCCCCCTTCCACATCTTCCCCTCTCTCCTCTCCCTAACTCCCCCCCCCCTCTCCCTCTCACCAATCTGTCACTAGTCCGCCAGACTCACTTGGATCATTTAATTTGCCAAAGGGGCTATTTTGCCGCCAGAGTGACCGGGAGAGAGGGGGAAGAGGAGGGGGATAGAGGAGGGGAATGGAGGGAGGGAAGGAAGGGGTGGTATGGGATGGGGGGTGTGGGGAAGGAAGAGGCAAGGAAGAGGGGAAAAACGATGCTGATGGAAGGGGGCTTCATAAAGTAACGGGAATAACGGCCAGGGGGGGAAGCAGATACCTGGTTGATGGGGTTCTGGGAGTTCTTCTACTCCCCAAGCAGAAGAGAGGAATTAGACAGGAGCTAGAAGAACAGGATGGGACAGGACAGGGCGAGACAGGAAGCTTACCAGGGAGTGAAAGACAAGGGGAAAAGAGAGAGAGAATATGAGGGCATGGGGAGGACGACGAATGGGGAGGAAGAGAGAGAGAGAGAGAGAGAGAGAGAGAGAGAGAGAGAGAGAGAGAGAGAGAGAGAGAGAGAGAGAGAGAGAGAGAGAGAGAGAGAGAGAGAGAGAGAGAGAGAGAGACAGACAGACAGAGAGAGAGAGAGAGACAGACAGACAGAGAGAGAGAGAGAGAGAGACAGACAGAGAGAGAGAGAGAGAGAGACAGAGAGAGAGACAGAGAGAGAGACAGAGAGAGAGACAGAGAGAGAGACAGAGAGAGAGACAGAGAGAGACAGAGAGACAGGAGAGGGGGAAGGAACAGTCGAAGGGACAGCCAGAGCGACGCTGGCTTCACTATTCGGGTTTAAAGCAGTATTTCAGCATAACTTTACCGGCAGAGGGACGGGAACCGGTGTTGGTGGACGGGCCAGAGGGACAGAATCGAGCAGACAGGATCCAATATACAAGATTCTCGGCGAAGTTGTTCAAGATTCAGTATAAGGACAGTAGGACAATCTAAGGGTTCACTATTACTCAGGGTACAAGGGACAGGGAAAGCATGTGAAGGTTTGAGTAACTGAATCAGATCAATGGATCGAGCTCAATGGATCGAGCTCAATGGATCGAGCTCAATAGATTAGGTAGAGTGGGATCTAATTAATTCGGTTAATTCAAACGTTAATATGACCAACAGAAGAGCAGAAGCCGTCGAATTAGCCGAGAGCTGCTAAGGCGAGGCTCAGGAGCTAGCCTTTGACCTCCACAAGCACTTTTTTGCCTTACAAAAACAAAAAAAAAATATTTTTAGTCTTTTGCGAGGCAAAAAAAGGCAAAAAAAAAAAAAAAGCGTCGCATACTTCATGCACCAGCCGGAGTATGCGGCATCAGCCTGGAGTCCATATTTAGTCAAGAACAAGACGGAGTTTGTATGAAGTTTAGAGACATGTCTCCGGACTAGTCCCGGAACTGAAAGGTATGAGATACGAGGAAAGGCTACAAGAATTAAACCTAAAAAACAACAACTTGTCGTTGGAAATCAGAAGAGTTAGAGGGAGACATGATTACTATATACAAAATTCTCAGGGTAGTTGAGAGAGGGGGGGGTGACCAGGAGGGGGTGAGATGAGGGGGGGGGCGACTAGGGAAAAGGGGGGAGGGGGATCCAGAGGTCTCACAGCGACCCAGATGAGCGTCTAGACACATTCATAGTCCAATATCGCTTCTGATTCATTCCCACCAGCGTCCTTACCCCTTAAGTCAGGGGGTCTTGGCGTCCCTAACCCCTCAAGTCAGGGGCCCCTGGCGTCCCTACCCTCCTCAAGTCAGGGTCCCCTAGCGTCCCTACCCCCTCACAAGGTGGGCGACTGCACCAGGAGGGACGGTGGGGGGGGGGGGGGGGGTAGGGGTAGGGGGGACCACACCAAAGTGAGAGCCGACAGAACACAGCAGCAGCAGCACCTCCACCACCCAGCTTTAAGCTGTACATACTCCGCCTCAACCCACCCGCCCCCCGCCACCCACACCCACACCCACCCACAACACCACCCTATACCCATCCCCATCACCACTAGCCTATCCCATCACCACTATCCCACTTCTAGTAACCACCCACCCGCCCACTCTTAGTATCACACTCCTCTCCGCCCATACCTCCGCCCCGTCTCCCTATTGTACCACGTTATCAATGCACTTCCAGCATATGGCGTGCACATGCTCGCCACCGCACACCACGCACGCACGCACGCACGCACACCACGCACGCACGCACGCACACACACACACACAGTACCAAAGAGCCAGCGCTCAACCTCCGCAAACACAACTAGGTGAGAACACACACACGTTAGGGAAACAGGCCAGCAATCATTGCATTAGACAACAAACACCTAGAAAACTCGGGGGTCTACGAGCTGGAGCTCGATCCTGCAGGCACAAATAGGTAAGCACACAGTAGTAGATTTAGCAAATCACCAATCCTATACCTTCTTCAAGAAACGTCTAGTTCCCAGACCACCTTAATTTATAGTTCCTTGGTGGGAACACAGCTAACTGGCAGTTGCCACAGTGGACAGAATGACAAGACATGTCTACCTGTCACTCAAACCCAGAAATAATAATTCCATAAATTTTTTTTGTCCTCAATCTGCAAAAATAGTTCAAAGTTGTGTTGGTACCTGGTTGATGGGGTTCTGGGAGTTCTTCTACTCTCCAAGCCCGGCCCGAGGCCAGGCTTGACTTGTGAGAGTTTGGTCCAAGAGGCTGTTGCTTGGAGCGGCCCACAGGCCCACATATACCTGCTTGATGGGGTTCTGGGAGTACTTCTACTGCCCCAAGCCCGTCCCGAGGCCAGGCTTGACTTGTGAGAGTCTGGTCCACCAGGCTGTTGCTTGGAGCGGCCCGCAGCCCTACATGCCCACCACAGCCCGGTTGGTCCGGCACTCCTTGAAGAAAACTATCCAGTTTTCTCTTGAAGATGTCGACGGTTGTTCCGGCAAGATTAACAACACAATTCCAGGCTTCTCTCTCTCACTAGTCAACTAGTCCTCTCACTAGTCGCAATTCTTACGGAATCTACCCACTCGTGGAAACTCCTATGCATTGCTTGAAATTTAGATACCATAATACCAGCGTTTTCTATGCCTCGCCCTTGATGGGTTTGGGGTGGTTGGATAGGCTCGAACGCTTGTGGATAGGCGAAACAGAACCCCAACCATCTGAATGTAACCGGATTTTAACTGCGTTCACCCATACAAAGTATGGTACCGTGTGGCCGGATGGGGTTACGTTGACGGCATCACAATCCGGCCACAGTAGCACAGTCATAACCAGCCGGTCTGAGAACATGTCCACATGGCCATCACAGCCTGGTTGCTCCGTTAATATATCATATGTTTACTGGGGGGGGGGGGGAAGTGACCTGGTATGCTGAATATACTATTACTGGTGCTGTTGCCTGTAGAACACGTCAGCAGGCAAGCAGCAAAGTTGACCAGCAGGCAGGCAGGCAGGCAAGGAGCCAGCCAGGCAGGCAGGCAAGGAGCCAGCCAGGCAGGCAGGCAGGCAGGCAGGCAGGCAGGTAGGCAAGGAGCCAGCCAGCCAGCCAAGGAGCCAGCCAGCCAGGCAGCCAGGCAGGCAGGCAGGCAGGCAAGGAGCCAGCCAGCCAGCCATGCAGGCAGGCAGGCAAAGAGCCAGCCAGGAAGGCAGCCAGGCAGGCAGCCAGGCAGCCAGGCAGGCAGCCAGGCAGCCAGGCAGGCAGGCAGCCAGGCAAGCAAGGAGCCAGCCAGCCAGGCAGGCAGGCAGCCAGGCAAGGAGCCAGCCAGCCAGCCAAGGAGCCAGCCAGCCAGCCAAGGAGCCAGCCAGCCAGCCAGGCAGGCAGGCAGGCAAGGAGCCAGCCAGCCAGGCAGGCAGGCAGGCAGGCAGGCAGGTAGGCAAGGAGCCAGCCAGCCAGCCAAGGAGCCAGCCAGCCAGGCAGCCAGGCAGGCAGCAGGCAGGCAAGGAGCCAACCAGCCAGCCAGGCAGGCAGGCAGCCAGGCAGCCAGGCAGGCAGCCAGCCAGGCAAGCAAGGAGCCAGCCAGCCAGGCAGGCAGCCAGGCAAGCAAGGAGCCAGCCAGCCAGGCAGGCAGGCAGCCAGGCAAGGAGCCAGCCAGCCAGCCAAGGAGCCAGCCAGCCAGCCAGGCAGGCAGGCAGGCAGGCAGGCAGGCAGCCAGGCAGGCAGCCAGGCAAGCAAGGAGCCAGGCAGGCAGGCAGGCAGGCAGGCAGGCAGGCAGGCAGGCAGGCAGGCAGCCAGGCAGGCAGTTAACCACCTAGGTGATGACGCAGGTGGTGGCCTTTAAAGAAGAGCAGGTGGCTGAGGTAGTGAAACACGGAGGGACAAACCCGTAGACTAACGCGGCCGACGGCTCCACCCACTTGATGAACACAATGAGTGCCACCCCTCCACCCCCCGGCACTCACCTCACTCTAAACTGTCATACACAGCTGAGTGGCAGTGCACTCTTAGAGCACACAGAGCCATTGGGGGGGGGGGGCAACAGCTGTGTGCTTCATCACCCAACTGTCACATTCTTGACAATTTCAACACCTGTTTGAGGCCAAAATAACCCAGGAGTGCCAACGATAGTGCATATGTTGAGGGAGCGACCCCCACTCCCCCTTCCCCCCTACTCCCCCGCCCCCCTCCCCCTTCCCTTCACTGGTCCAACCTTTGTAACACTTGAGTATCCAGACCCACAAGACAGGTAGATAATCAGCGTTGCCAATGACCCCCCTCGCCTCCTCTCCATCACATAACCTGCCGTTCACAGTTGGGTGGATCAAGACCTGGACCTCAAGGGCCACATAATGACCCCCGAGGGCCACAGACAGAGTAGCTAACACTCCAGGGTCCTGTATGATAAGGCTTCCAGAGGCACAATCCTGAGATTAACGTCATAATTCTCCACCACCATGTGTTCAGATCCTCTTATGACTCTTGGTAAATGAAGTGTTAAATGAAAGCTAAATGTATATCTTAGTTTATGTCGATAGAAATTAAGTTGTGAACTTTGCAATTAATCAAGTGCTTACGATGTCTGAGAACAGCCCGCAGCCCGTACTTTTATTCACGATTTAAAAATAATTATATTCACTCTTTCAGGAGGAATGATGCACAGTGCTAGATGAACTGGTGTGCACAGAACAAGCCACAACAGCCTGGTTGACACAACCCAAGCCACTATTTGGTAGGAGTCCATAACAGACCAAAATGTCATCACTTCCATGTCAAAAGTGGGTGGGGAGGTTTTTTTTTTTTTTTGAATTGGAATGTTAGGTCAAGAAGTGCCGGACCAACCAGCCTGTAGTGGATATGTGGGCCTGCGGGCTGCTCCAAGCAACAGCCTGTTGGACCAAGCTCTCGCGAGTGATCCCCCACTTATGGGGGATCATCCCCCCCCTCCATAAGTGAACATAAATATATCTTCTATCTTTTGTCAGTTACTGGGAAGAGTTGAATTGACTCTCCAAGCGTGACGTCAAAGACTATGCTGTACTAAGGATAGTCCTGGAGATTGGAGTGTGTGAAGAGGAAGGAAGGAGGAGGCATGGGAGCACTTACAGCAAGAATAAGTGGAAAAGGGTGGAATAGGAGTTCGGGGAATGAGAGGGGAGAGAAGATGTGGCATTTAGAACTGAATTAGAAACAACCGTTCTCTACAGGAAAACAAAAATTATTTATGGTGGGCAGAAAGCGACTTGGGGGACACTTTAAATCACGCACCAAGATTATCAACACAACACAAGTGATCTGTGACGAAACTTGGTATCTGGAGGGATAGTCACTTCAAGACTGTGGTGAGTACGTCCCTCTCCCACACACACACACACACACACTGGGAGATGCTCTCTCTCTCACACACACACTGGGAGATGCTCTCTCTCTCACACACACACTGGGACACTCTCTCTCTCTCCCACACACACACACACACACACACACACTGGGACACCCTCTCTCTCCCACACACACACACAAACACACGCTGGGAAACCCTCTATCTCCCCCACACACACACACTGGGAGACCCTCTCTCCCCCACACACACCCACACTCACGTGCACACTTACCCCCTCCCCCACACGGCCAGACCCACCTCCCCCATACATAAAAACACCACATACCACACCCTGGAACTCTTCGCACTGGCCACAACTCCCATGCACCCTAAATGGCTCCCAGTAACCAATGGTATTCACCCCAGCACCCAAGCACCACTCCCACCCCTCAAGCACTTACCCCTCCCCCCATCACTTCCCCATCACCTCCCCTTCCCCCCCATCACCATCCCCGCCCCAGCAACTGATGTGTATCCCCATGTCCCTCCCCAACCACTTTCTGCTGTTATACACATCCCAAATACTTCACCAATGTCAGCAGCAGCCTCAGAGACTGCAGCAGAGTCAGCAGAGTCAGCAGCAGCATCAGCAGCAGCAGCAGCGGCGGGCGGCGGCCGCCCGGGTGGTATGGTAGGGCGGCTCTTGTATTGATCAGAGAGTGATCAGCATGCTGGGGCGTGACCTAGTGGCGCAGGTGGCTGGCCTGGGTCATCACAGGTCACCTGAGGTCACCTTAAAGTACTCTTGAGAGCCGACACAGCCTCCAGGGACCTGTCTGCAGGTCTGCGTCCTCCCCCGCCGCCGCCGCCCGCCGCCAGCGACCGCCTCCAGCCTCGTCTTCCGCCAATCCATACAAGGTTACGGAAGGTCACCTTGTTGCCTAGATGCTTGGGCGGTGGGCGGGACGTGTCGTCCGTGCCTGGCGGTGGTGGGTGGTACGTGTCCGTGCCTGTGGGCGGTGGTGGGTGGCACGTGTCCGTGCCTGGGGGTGGTGGGCGGCACGTGTGACTGGCAACCAATGACTAGTAGCAAAGGGCGGCCCTGTGACTGGTACCGTAGGCCAGAATGCCCGCGCAGATCCCAACATAGTTCGTGAATCTGCTGTTTTCTGTCTACGATGAGATCGTAACTTGGCATCGAATGTCCTCTTGTCGTGAGGGAAAATTAACGTTAAACGACCACTTTCACAACACTGATTAGCGCAAACGGTTAGGCTTCTAGCAAACTGAGAATGGCCACGTTTCCTGATACTCGCAGCGACGGATTCCAAGCGTGAAGAATCCTGCTCATTGCTTATATTACAGGATGCTCTCCGAGACCCTAGCTGATTGGTTCTTGACCTCCAGAGGAGGTGCCCTCACTCTGCTGGACACTTACTCTCACTCTGCTGGACACTTCCTCTCACTCTGCTGGGCACTTACTCTCTCTCTGCTGGACACTTACTCTCTCTCTGCTGGACACTTACTCTCTCTCTGCTGGACACTTACTCTCTCTCTGCTGGACACTTACTCTCTCTCTGCTGGACACTTACTCTCTCTCTGCTGGACACTTACTCTCTCTCTGCTGGACACTTACTCTCTCTCTGCTGGACACTTTCTCTCTGCTGGGCACTTACTCTCTCTCTGCTGGGCACTTCCTACTTGCTGTCAGCCCCAGGAAATTGAGGAATGTTTGGGTGCCAATCCTTAACTGCTTGCCTCTGTTCACCCAGCAGTAATTGGGAACCTGGTTATTAACCTACTTAATGGGTCATGTTCCAAAATAAACTAGTAAGTTAAGGTCTACCAAGGACTATTGGAAGGGACTCTTCTCAGCCTGCTAAGAGGAGTCAATATCAGTAAAAAAAATAATATTTATCGTTGATCAAATCTGCTCAGCAGTGTGTAATATGGTAAATCTTGCTGTATAGAGAACACTGGTGCCTAAAAAGTCAGTTCAGTTCACGTGGCTTCAAACGGGTGAAATACCATTGGGAGATTATATTAGGCACTCGACGGTTAGAAAGGCGGGGTCCAAGAGCTAACAGCTCGGTCCTGCAGGCACAAGTAGTTAATACACGCGCTTCCCTTCGCTTACTTGTGATCTCTTCACTACCTATTAGTTCCCCTATTACCTCGTAGTTAACTAGGTAGCCGATCAAATGACCAATTAGCCAGCTTTGTAATGACACCTTACTCCACTGTGTGTGTGTGTGTGTACTCACCTAGATGTACTCGCCTAGCTGTGTTTGCGGGGGTTGAGCTCTGGCTCTTTGGTCCCGCCTCTCAACCGTCAATCAACTGGTGTACAGGTTCCTGAGCCTATTGGGCTCTATCATATCTACACTTGAAACTGTGTATGGAGTCAGCTTCCACCACATCACTGCCTAATGCATTCCATTTCTCAACTACTCTGACACTGAAAAAATTCTTTCTAACGTCTCTATGACTCATTTGGGCACTCAATTTCCACCTGTGTCCCCTAGTGCGTGTGCCCCTTGTGTTAAATAGTCTGTCTTTATCTACCCAATCAATTCCTCTGAGAATCTTGCATGTGGTGATCATGTCCCCTCTGTGTGTGTGTGTGTAGGTAAAGGGCGAGATATAATAGGGTGGGATAATAGATGGCGTGAACCAACGAGCGCGGTGATGGGCGGATCACGCCAGTTACGAGGCCCTGTCAGGTAGTTAAGTCTGGCGAGGGCAGTTAGGGTCAAGAGGGGACGAGGAGGGAGGGAGGGAGGGAAGAATGAGGGAAAGGAAGGAAGGAGAAAAGAGGATGATGAAGGAGTAATCCCTACATGACCTCACCCCTCCGTAAACACTATTAGGCAAGCACAGAAAAACACAGGTGTACAAAGTGTTGATAAACACCTGCAGAGAGGCTCAGATAAACACCTGCAGAGAGGCTCAGATAAAC
Source organism: Procambarus clarkii (assembly GCF_020424385.1). Taxonomy (NCBI): domain Eukaryota; kingdom Metazoa; phylum Arthropoda; class Malacostraca; order Decapoda; family Cambaridae; genus Procambarus; species Procambarus clarkii. The sequence continues at coordinate 15,526 of NW_025559454.1, forward strand.
ACCTGCAGAGAGGCTCAGATAAACACCTGCAGAGAGGCTCAGATAAACACCTGCAGAGAGGCTCAGATAAACACCTGCAGAGAGGCTCAGATAAACACCTGCAGAGAGGCTCAGATAAACACCTGCAGAGAGGCTCAGATAAACACCTGCAGAGAGGCTCAGATAAACACCTGCAGAGAGGCTCAGATAAAGAAATGCAGAGAGGCTCAGATAAAGAAATGCAGAGAGGCTCAGATAAAGACCTGCAGAGAGGCTCAGATAAAGACCTGCAGAGAGGCTCAGATAAAGACCTGCAGAGAGGCTCAGATAAAGACCTGCAGAGAGGCTCAGATAGACACCTGCAGAGAGGCTCAGATAAACACCTGCAGAGAGGCTCAGAGGGAACCGACACCTGGGTAGTAATAGGGAAGTTGATCAAGGAACCGTTTCTTCCCATAACCCATCTACAGAACCCACCCTCCCTCCTATTTCCCCCCCCCTAGGACACGAACCGCCAACCGCTTTACAACCAGGTCCACCCCCTTAATGCCTGCGGGGTTAGCAGCAACAAACAGGTAAGGATCGGTGCATTTGGAGGTTCGAACCCTAATGAAATGAGTCGCAAGGCTTGGGTTAAGCCCCCTACTGCTGCGCCTAGTGAGGCAGTGTACACGAGGCAATACCACAGACGGACAGTATCAGAGGCAGTAGTAGGCATCCATCAGATACTCAGGAGGTATCAGAGGTAGAACCATATATATACAACCCATCCTCCTGAAATAATAGTACTTACATTACTTACATGTTGGAAAGTACCAACATGTACTGCTGGTCCGAAAGTACACCACCTTTTGTACCATTTTTATAGTCCGATAAAATCAAGCAAAAAATTAAATTTCAATATTCCTAGGCCTATGTACCACATATGTACTATATTAGGCCTCAGATAGCGTGCATTAGGCCTAAAATTGCTACATACAAGTGGTCCATCACTACATGTTGGTACTTTCTGGTGGTCCATCACTATATATTGGTACTTTCTGGTGGTCCATCACTACATATTGGTACTTTCTGGTGGTCCATCACTATATATTGGTACTTTCTGGTGGCCCATCACTACATATTGGTACTTTCTGGTGGTCCATCACTACATATTGGTACTTTCTGGTGGCCCATCACTACATATTGGTACTTTCTGGTGGCCCATCACTACATATTGGTACTTTCTGGTGGCCCATCACTACATATTGGTAGTTTCTGGTGGTCCATCACTACATATTGGTACTTTCTGGGGGTCCATCACTACATATTGGTACTTTCTGGTGGTCCATCACTACATATTGGTACTTTCTGGTGGTCCATCACTACATATTGGTACTTTCTGGTGGTCCATCACTACATATTGGTACTTTCTGGTGGCCCATCACTACATATTGGTACTTTCTGGTGGTCCATCACTACATATTGGTACTTTCTGGTGGCCCATCACTACATATTGGTACTTTCTGGTGGTCCATCACTACATATTGGTACTTTCTGGTGGTCCATCACTACATATTGGTACTTTATGGTGGTCCATCACTACATATTGGTACTTTCTGGTGGTCCATCACTACATATTGGTACTTTCTGGTGGTCCATCACTACATATTGGTACTTTCTGGTGGTCCATCACTATATATTGGTACTTTCTGGTGGTCCATCACTACATATTAGTACTTTCTGGTGGTCCATCACTATATACTGGTATTTAAAACAAATACTACAAGTACTTTCATTGTAGGAGATTGGCTGACAGAGACAGTATAAAAGACAGTAAACACTAGACATACCACAGATGGACAGTATTAAGTTTTTTCTACAACAGACGTGGCCAGACATTTACAATGCTAACCAGCATATATACATTTTCTTATATATATACATATATACGTCCTCCATGGACAGGGTGAGAGATGTGTTAAACATACAGTTCAGGGGTTTATTGAACAATCAA
>NW_025559454.1:22500-58942 GCF_020424385.1 Procambarus clarkii
AACAGCCCTCGGGTCGTTAACAGGAGACAGATAACAGCCCTCGGGTCGTTAACAGGAGACAGATAACAGCCCTCGGGTCGTTAACAGGGGGCAAATAACAGCCCTCGGGTCGTTAACTGGAGACAGATAACACCCCTCGGGTCGTTAACAGGGGGCAAATAACAGCCCTCGGGTCGTTAACAGGAGACAGATAACAGCCCTCGGGTCGTTAACAGGGGGCAAATAACAGCCCTCGGGTCGTTAACAGGAGACAGATAACAGCCCTCGGGTCGTTAACAGGGGGCAAATAACAGCCCTCGGGTCGTTAACTGGAGACAGATAACACCCCTCGTGTCGTTAACAGGGGCGCAGATAACAGCCTTCGGGTCGTTGACAGATAACAGTCCACACACATCATAATTAACACACCTAACCACCACTACATCACACCACGAGAACAGTATTTAACATACTCTGATGCTTAAGCTAAATTATATGTAATTTGTTTGTAAGTGTCCACGCAGGTGTATTTATGTGTACTTAAAGGTGTATGCGAGGTGTATTCGAGGGTGTATTTGATATCCTATGTCCATAGTCAGGATAGGTGAGGTGTATGACGGAACGAAAATACATTTTCCTTGGAAATTTTCTTTGGGTTCCTTGTGGGAAAAATTCGGAGGTAAATGTGTAGACAGATTCCTTAACTTTTTAAGGCATTCTTATACCCCCGAGCTCAGAGAGGTGAGAGGATTGGGTGAGGGGTGAGAGAAGAGGTGAGAGGTGAGGAAAGGTAGGAGTTGGTAGGGAAGTGAGGATAAGTGAAGGACATGTGTCATGAACCCCCAGCTGACTGGGCGCTGATTGGTCAACACCACTGTTGCTAACACCAATAAAACAGCTGGCTGGGCGGTGATTGGCTACAGCTGATCGAACTGACAACACCAAAACAAGCAACTGGAGCTGTGATTGGCTACCGGTGATGGGCCGCGCCAAAAAATCCCCCGGGGGGAATAGCCCTGGAACGGCAGTTATCAAACAGCCAGCATTTGAGTGAATGATTGACGCCAATAGAGGAAACTAGAGCAGGTCATTGATTAATGGTAATGCCACTATACCCTAATGACTGTTGGCCTGGACTAATGGAACAATTACAGTACTTGGCACAAGCAATTTTACCCTCAGATTCCCGCGTTGCTTCAGTACTGAGTACAGCGCCTCTAACTCCTCTACAATATTTACTTTCCGGTAATGATTACAGTAACTACAGTTTCGACTCTTCGATCTAAAATTACGGAGAGGGTACGGAAGATCTTCCTTTTGTCGTCTGTCTCTGTCTCTCTCTCTCTCTCTCTCTCTCTCTCTCTCTCTCTCTCTCTCTCTCTCTCTCTGTCCCTGTCTCACACCGGAAGCTTGTCCAGAATAGCTTGAAGTTCAGGAGAGGTCCGTCCAGGCCCCAAATGCTGGCGACTGTGTAGTGGAGGCTGTGGACCCCAGTATTTGCTCCGGTAGTCATCAGTGCCTCCACCGCACTCAAGAAAACACACAATACACTTCACGGAGACACAACCACACAACAGTACTATCAAAATAGCGGCCAAAACGGTGGGCAGAAATAAAGAAAATGACGAAGGCCAAACACCACTTCAACCGACCAACTACTTGCTATTTTCAGCACATATTCAACTGCGTTCCCGAATCTGCCGATACAAACTACAAGCCCACAACAGCCTGGTTGGACTCAGCCCAACCACTGCCTCTGACATCATCAATTACCACCAACGAATCCCTCAAGTTCAAATCCTCACATAGAAGGAATACAGTGAACACATACGGGATACATAGACGCGATAAAGCACCTAAATTATTGAGATCGACTCAAAGCTCTACAAATGTACTCACTAGAAAGGAGACGAGAGAGATACCAAATAATATACACGTGGAAAATACTAGAGGGCCTGATACCTGGTTGATACCTGGTTGATGGGGTTCTGGGAGTTCTTCTACTCCCCAAGCCCGGCCCGAGGCCAGGCTCGACTTGTGAGAGTTTGGTCCACCAGGCTGTTGCTTGGAGCGGCCCGCAGGGCCACGTACCCACCACAGCCCGGCTGATCCGGAACTTCTCTTAGAAAACCGTCCAGTTTTCTCTTGAAGATGTCCACGGTTGTTCCGGCAATATTTCTTATGCTCGCTGGGAGGACGTTGAACAACCGCGGACCCCTGATGTTTATACAGTGCTCTCTGATTGTGCCTATGGCACCTATGCTCTTCACTGGTTCAATCTTGCATTTTCTTCCATATCGTTCACTCCAGTACGTTGTTATTTTACTGTGTAGATTTGGGACCTGACCCTCCAGTATTTTCCATGTGTATATTATTTGGTATCTCTCTCGTCTCCTTTCTAGAGAGTACATTTGGAGAGCTTCATTTGGAGCCTCATTTGGCCAGGTCCCAAATCTACACAGTAAAATAACAACATACTGGAGACCACTCCAGACCGACAACCAGAGCGCAACTCCATAGTCTCCTGAGACTGATGGATGCCTACCACTACCCAGCTCACCCAATGGGTGTCTTGGATGTACCTGCATTCGTACCCTTAGCCAGCCTTTTCCTAGCTGAGCTTGTAGTCTCTTAAAGGTCTTTCTAAGGCTATCTATAGCCGAGACTCTAGTTTACTATAGACCGGACTCTACCTCTATATATAGTCCAGGCTCTATTTAGCCGTTCCATTCATCAGTGTCACAGTGTCCAAATCAGGCCGCATGAACGAAATGTCTGCTATGGAATTTATACGAATCATCCTCGATTAGTTCGGCGAGGTTTTGTCTCCACTAAACCGGTTTAAATTAGACGCAGGTCAGCTGGCGAGACAGATGGTTGAGTCAGTTGGTTCAGAGTGGTTGAAAGCGGTTTGGTGAGAAGGAAGTTGCTAACGAGGCTTGAATAGGGGTTTGGAGGAAAAAAGGGGGGGGGGGTTGGAGGAAAAGGGGGGGGGGATTAGAGAGGGGGGGGAGTATCACCCCCACTCTCACAATGTTCAAGAGAGAACTCGATAAACACCTCCAAATGGTACCTGATCAACCAGGCTGTGATTCATAGCGTCAGGCTGCGAGTAGCCGCGTCCAACAGCCTGGTTGACCTGACTAGCAACCAGGAGGCATGATCGGGGACCGGGCCGCGGGGACGTCGAGCCCCGAAATCATCGCAAAGTAACAGGGAAGCCGCTAACAACGCTGCCACTCCGTAGCAAATTGCAACGGTTTTGCCAAACAGGAAAGGTGTGACATCTCACAATCCAGCCATGTAATACAAAATAATAGAAATTAGTGTTTAAAGTTTCAAAGAGAGAAAGAGAGAGAGAGAGAGAGAGAGAGAGAGAGAGAGAGAGAGAGAGAGAGAGAGAGAGAGAGAGAGAGAGAGAGAGAGAGAGAGAGAGAGAGAGAGAGAGAGAGAGAGAGAGAGAAATATTCTGCTTAATTTGTAAATGTTTAACAGAGGTCAGCGTTGTTCTAACTGCCCAGTGAGCACCAATGACCTATTTACCCTTACATGTAATACTTGACCCCCTATGACCCAGCTTATAGACTTCGTAGTCCACCCTTGACCTCATACTTGGGGGAACTAACCCCTCGACCTCCATCAGCCAAGGTTCCTGGAGGAGTAGTGACATCAGAGCCTGCTGACCCAACTGCCAGAGGCCGCTACTCATTGTCTCAGCCCAGGTCGGCCAGAACTGAAGACGTTTCTCAAGTCATCTTGAGAACAATATAAACATCAGAGATCTGCCCGCTGTGTTCTGTTTGTAGGGTAGAGAAGAGGGAGGGGGAATTATCAAGGCTGAAAACGCCAAGCCACTACGACTACATAGCACTTGGAAGGGTCAGGATAAGGATTTGGGATGGGACGGGGGGGGGGGGGGGAAGGAATGATGCCCCAACCACTTATGGACGGTCGGGGATTGAACGCCGACCTGCATGAAGGTGGAGAAGGGTGGAGAAAGAGTGTTCAAACTTATGCCTCATTCAAAGGTAGAGGCATAAGAATTATACATTGATATATATTTATATATATGTCTGCCACTACAACCATCATCAACAGCCTACACCTGTCCCCCCCCCTAGTATACCACTATCCTACACCCCAGAACACCCCCCATCCCACCCCTCATGTTTACGAACCCCGGACCCCTAAACTCAGGAAAACATCTGAGGGACGAGGGAGCTTCATCCTCATATCTGGCGGCTGCTGTGTTAATGTTGCTCCCCTGCTCCCGGGGCCTCTGATTTACACCCCCAGATATACGAGTGGGTGGGAGGGGTGAGAGGGTGGGGGAGTGGGGTGAGAGGGAAGGGACAGTGGGGTGAGAGGGAAGGGACAGTGGGGTGAGAGGGTGGGGGAGTGGGGTGAGAGGGAAGGGACAGTGGGGTGAGAGGGAAGGGACAGTGGGGTGAGAGGGAAGGGACAGTGGGGTGAGAGGGAAGGGACAGTGGGGTGAGAGGGAAGGGACAGTGGGGTGAGAGGGAAGGGACAGTGGGGGGAGAGGGAAGGGACAGTGGGGGGAGAGGGAAGGGACAGTGGGGGGAGAGGGAAGGGACAGTGGGGTGAGAGGGAAGGGACAGTGGGGGGAGAGGGAAGGGACAGTGGGGTGAGAGGGAAGGGACAGTGGGGTGAGAGGGAAGGGACAGTGGGGTGAGAGGGAAGGGACAGTGGGGTGAGAAGAAAGGAACAGTAGAAGAGGCGATTTAAGATCATCAGTACTTGAAATAAGTAACAAAAGCACCCAACTCTTCCAACCAAGCTACACATCTTGAGATTCCCAAAGTGACCCAAGATGGTGGCGGCGTCTTAACCCTCGTCTTCAGCACAGATGCCAGAGATTGAATTACTCCTTCACGCCGATTTTTAACCGACACGTCGACACTCGCCGGTTTGTCGCACCGCTGAACCGACACCCGATCGCATAACACCGACACACATCTCTCTATGAAGGAAATTTATACACAGCATCTTGGGTCGACAAGCAAAAGAAGCGATCTGATGTCGAAGATTTTGAATAACCAAGAAGACCTCCTCGAGGACCGGGCCGCGGGGACGCTGAGCCCCGATATCATCGCACGGTGATCCCCAGTAAAACAAGGGCTTCACTAGGGACTACGAGGGCTTCACTAGGGACTACGAGGGCTTCACTAGGGACTACGAGTTCTTCACTAGGGACTACAAGGGCTTCACTAGGGACTACGAGGGCTTCACTAGGGACTACAAGGGCTTCACTAGGGACTACAAGGGCTTCACTAGGGACTACGAGTTCTTCACTAGGGACTACGAGTTCTTCACTAGGGACTACAAGGGCTTCACTAGGGACTACGAGGGCTTCACTAGGGACTACAAGGGCTTCACTAGGGACTACAAGGGCTTCACTAGGGACTACGAGTTCTTCACTAGGGACTACGAGTTCTTCACTAGGGACTACGAGGGCTTCACTAGGGACTACAAGGGCTTCACTAGGGACTACGAGTTCTTCACTAGGGACTACGAGTTCTTCACTAGGGACTACAAGGGCTTCACTAAGGACTACGAGGGCTTCACTAGGGACTACAAGGGCTTCACTAGGGACTACAAGGGCTTCACTAGGGACTACGAGTTCTTCACTAGGGACTACAAGGGCTTCACTAAGGACTACGAGGGCTTCACTAAGGACTACAAGGGCTTCACTAGGGACTACAAGGGCTTCACTAGGGACTACGAGTTCTTCACTAGGGACTACAAGGGCTTCACTAAGGACTACGAGGGCTTCACTAGGGACTACAAGGGCTTCACTAGGGACTACAAGGGCTTCACTAGGGACTACGAGTTCTTCACTAGGGACTACAAGGGCTTCACTAAGGACTACGAGGGCTTCACTAGGGACTACAAGGGCTTCACTAGGGACTACAAGGGCTTCACTAGGGACTACGAGTTCTTCACTAGGGACTACAAGGGCTTCACTAAGGACTACGAGGGCTTCACTAGGGACTACAAGGGCTTCACTAGGGACTACAAGGGCTTCACTAGGGACTACAAGGGCCTCACTAGGGACTACAAGGGCTTCACTAGGGACTACAAGGGCTTCACTAGGAACTACGAGGGCTTCACTAGGGACTACAAGGGCTTCACTAGGGACTACAAGGGCTTCACTAGGGACTACAAGGGCTTCACTAGGGACTACAAGGGCTTCACTAGGGACTACAAGGGCTTCACTAGGGACTACAAGGGCTTCACTAGGGACTACGAGGTGTTCTGTGAAAGTAGTCAACATAGTGAAGGGGACTAGACGAACTATCTCTCACAAATCTTACGAATTATTTTCCATTTAAGGGCAAATCTTTCGTTTAAGGGCAATCCTCTCATTAAGGGATTATCTTCCATTTAAGGGGTCAAATCTTCCCCATAAGTAATAGTCTTTCCATTAAGGGATTGAGTATTTTGCCCTTTAGAATAATTATCCGTTACGGGATAAACTTCAATTTTTGGTATTACTTTCATTTTAAGGGTTTAAAGTTTCCTTAGAGGAAAGTAGTGACTTTTGGTGTCGGTTTAAACCATGCAACGCAGGCATTCCTCCCAGAGACCAGACGACACAGCCGCCCCCCAGAGACCAGACGACACAGCCGCCCCCAGAGACCAGACGACACAGCCGCCCCCAGAGACCAGACGACACAGCCGCCCCCAGAGACCAGACGACACAGCCGCCCCCAGAGACCAGACGACACAGCCGCCCCCAGAGACCAGACGACACAGCCGCCCCCAGAGACCAGACGACACAGCCGCCCCCAGAGACCAGACGACACAGCCGCCCCCAGAGACCAGACGACACAGCCGCCCCCAGAGACCAGACGACACAGCCGCCCCCAGAGACCAGACGACACAGCCGCCCCCAGAGACCAGACGACACAGCCGCCCCCAGAGACCAGACGACACAGCCGCCCCCCAGGAGACCAGACGACACAGCCGCCCCCAGAGACCAGACGACACAGCCGCCCCCAGAGACCAGACGACACAGCCGCCCCCAGAGACCAGACGACACAGCCGCCCCCAGAGACCAGACGACACAGCCGCCCCCAGAGACCAGACGACACAGCCGCCCCCAGAGACCAGACGACACAGCCACCCCCCAGGAGACCAGACGACACAGCCGCCCCCCAGAGACCAGACGACACAGCCACCCCCCAGGAGACCAGACGACACAGCCGCCCCCCAGAGACCAGACGACACAGCCGCCCCCAGAGACCAGACGACACAGCCACCCCCAGGAGACCAGACGACACAGCCGCCCCCAGGAGACCAGACGACACAGCCGCCCCCCAGGAGACCAGACGACACAGCCGCCCCCAGAGACCAGACGACACAGCCGCCCCCAGAGACCAGACGACACAGCCGCCCCCCAGGAGACCAGACGACACAGCCGCCCCCAGAGACCAGACGACACAGCCGCCCCCAGAGACCAGACGACACAGCCGCCCCCCAGGAGACCAGACGACACAGCCACCCCCAGGAGACCAGACGACAAAGCCACCCCCAGGAGACCAGACGACAAAGCCACCCCCAGGAGACCAGACATCCTACTCATAATACAATAAAGTGAGTCCAATAAAAGTAAGTACTCACATGTGTCGTGGGTGAAGAGGATGGACTTGGCCTCGGCCACGGAGCAGAGCGGCTCGTCCTGCTCCAGCAGCTTGGTCAGCAGCATGTCGCAGATGCCCTCGAGGGACGTCTCCCCGACGTCCAGCACCAGCGTCGCCTGCGACAGGAAGTGCGCGATGTCCATCGTCGCCCGGACCTCGGAGCCGAAGTCCTTCATGGGCACTTTCTGCAAGGTGCAAGCGAGGAGCTGAGTGAACGACTCGCTCACCGTCAGGAGGTAGTGGTCGTTCAGGAGGTCGTGAGGGGGGAGGAGAGGGGCGGTGGAGGATGAGGTTGTCATGGTGGAGGTCGTGACGACGGAGGAGGTCGTGGCGGCGGTCGTCGAGGTGGATTGGGTCGCCCCGTGGCTGTTAGGGAGGGCCGAGGCGGCGGCGGCCCCCATGTGGGTCATCTCCACCTGCACCGACGGAGCTGCTGCTGGTCCCCGTCGGGGCAGGACGCCAGCCGACGGCGGCAGCTCGTTACTGCCGTGTCGGCTGCCCGGGGCCGACGCGTTGCTCTGCCACGACCCGTACAGCGTCGCGTACGGCTGCGTCAGCGAGCACCGACGCGTCGTGACGGACGCCGCCGCCGCCTCGCTCGTCAGCGGCTTCCTCTTTATAGCGTGCGGCGGGATGACCGGGATCATCTCCGACAACCCGGATATGTCGGTGTGACAGGAGCTCCGCCGCTTGCGGCGCGCATCCTGGTGCGGCAGGTGCGGCACCGAAGTGGAAGGAATAGAGTGCGATCTCGAGTTGTTGCTCCCCGACGACCTCTCCAGCTCCTCCGGCTCTTCCCGAACTGTGTGCCAGTCGTCGGGCAAGTCGGGGAAGCCGCCGAGTCGTTCGTCCCGACCGCGAAAGAGCCCCAAGACGGCGGCGAGGGAGTGCTGTCGGATGAGGCGGTGAGGGGGCGGTGCCCTCGGGCTCCGGGAGTGCCCGGGGCCACTCTTCCCGCCAGTGCCCAGGAACTTGGTCATGGCGCCGCCGGTGCCGGGCTGGGGGAGCGAGACTGGCGCCTGGCCCGTCTTTGTCTGACACGCTTTACCGCCGACCTTGGCTGGGGAGTTGCGCTCTCGCCCCAGCAGAGGGCTGTAGGGGCTCGAACCCCGCGTCGGGGACCCGATGATCGGGGACCTGTGTCCTCCCCCGGGGCTAGAGGGCGGCGGGGGCAGCTGGGGAGGCAGGGACGCCCCTGGTGTGCCCCTGTCGGGGAGTTGCGGCGACCTGGGGGACACGCAGCTGATTGTCAAATTTATGTGGGGTAGTGGGGAGGCCCTGGGGGACACGTGTGTAGCAGGTGTGGCCCTTTCCGGTAGTGGGGAGGCCCTGGGGGACACGTGTGTAGCAGGTGTGGCCCTTTCCGGTAGTGGGGAGGCCCTGGGGGACACGTGTGTAGCAGGTGTGGCCCTTTCCGGTAGTGGGGAGGCCCTAGGGGACACGTGTGTTGCAGGTGTGGCCCTTTCCGGTAGTGGGGAGGCCCTGGGGGACACGTGTTTAGCAGGTGTGGCCCTTTCCGGTAGTGGGGAGGCCCTGGGGGACACGTGTGTAGCAGGTGTGGCCCTTTCCGGTAGTGGGGAGGCCCTGGGGGACACGTGTGTAGCAGGTGTGGCCCTTTCCGGTAGTGGGGAGGCCCTGGGGGACACGTGTGTAGCAGGTGTGGCCCTTTCCGGTAGTGGGGAGGCCCTGGGGGACACGTGTGTAGCAGGTGTGGCCCTTTCCGGTAGTGGGGAGGCCCTGGGGGACACGTGTGTAGCAGGTGTGGCCCTTTCCGGTAGTGGGGAGGCCCTGGGGGACACGTGTGTAGCAGGTGTGGCCCTTTCCGGTAGTGGGGAGGCCCTGGGGGACACGTGTGTAGCAGGTGTGGCCCTTTCCGGTAGTGGGGAGGCCCTGGAGGACACGTGTGTAGCAGGTGTGGCCCTTTCCGGTAATGGGGAGGCCCTGGGGGACACTTGTGTAGCAGGTGTAGCCCTTTCCGGTAGTGGGGAGGCCCTAGTGGACACGTGTGTAGCAGGTGTGGCCCTTTCCGGTAGTGGGGAGGCCCTGGAGGACACGTGTGTAGCAGGTGTAGCCCTTTCCGGTAATGGGGAGGCCCTAGGGGACACGTGTGTAGCAGGTGTGGCCCTTTCCGGTAGTGGGGAGGCCCTGGAGGACACGTGTGTAGCAGGTGTGGCCCTTTCCGGTAGTGGGGAGGCCCTGGAGGACACGTGTATAGCAGGTGTGGCCCTTTCCGGTAGAGGGGAGGCCCTGGGGGAGACGTGGGAGGCAGGTGTGCTCCTCTGGGGACGTGGCGACGACGTGGGGGAGCGACTACGTGGCTGAGAGGAAGCTGAAGTCAGATTTGGCAGGGCAGGAGGCCCGGTCTCCTGAGACAGCACTGTCCGGGGAGTGTCTTGGGACCTACGAGCGATACTGTTACTGTTGGCTCGCTTTGGGTCGGGGTTAGACATAGTGTTGTTGTCTGGGGGTGTAGGCTGCGGCTGCGGCACGACACGGACGCCTGTCTTGTCTGGGGGTGCAGGCTGCGGCACGACGCTTTCTGGGGGTGTAGGCTGCGGCGGCGGCGGCACGACACGGACGCCTGTCTTGTCTGGGGGTGCAGGCTGCGGCACGACGCTTTTCTTGACGCCTGTGTCGGGTGGTGTAGGCTGCGACACGACGCTTTCCACGAGGACGCCACTCGGCAACATCACTGTCGCACACTACCCACGCCGTCCTCATCGCCCGTCCGCGACTCGCAACATCCTTCTCGCGTCGCACTCACCACCACACTGACCCATCGCACCCCTCCTCTCGCGCACCCGGCTCTCGCGCACGCACCTCTCACACACTCCTGCACGCACTTCCCGCAACCCATTCAACCTCGCTTCCATCAAACCAGTCACATCACCTAACTCGAACCAAGGCGGCTGTGTGACTTGCATTCGAGCCTAAGCACACACACCTAATTATAGAACCCCTGACTTCATCACCAGATGGACCAAGAACGCTCGCATTAACCACATAATCTACACACACCTGCCGCCAGTGATTGATGTACACACACACACACACACACACCTGCTGTCATCGTTATACGAGCCGTTTTCACCAATAAATCTATCCAGCTATCAAATCAGCAAGTCTATCGACCGCGTTGATCTCTTCTCGCATCACCTCGTTCGTTGGATAGATAACGCTATTAACGAGCTCTAATAATCCTTCATTACAAACAATGTATCTATAGCCTGTCCCCTGAAGACACTTTAGCAGCATCCACTCGTGCTTATACTCGAGATTCTTTTGAGTGCGATCACAACACACTTTCCGGTCGTGGTTTCTATAGACGCTATTTGTACTGTGAATTTGGTAACGATTCGTGACGACCAAAAAATAAATAACAGCTCATTTAGCTCATTGATTGATGCTTGATTTGGGTGATAAAACTCATCAGTTCATTCCATTGCAGTATGGCGCATTAGTTCCTAGTCTAATGACAGTCACTACGCAATCAAACACATTGAGTTATTCCTGGTTATATAATCTTCCTGGTTCACTTCCTTCCACGAGATTATATATATATATATATATATATATATATATATATATATATATATATATATATATATATATATATATATATATATATATATATATATATAATCTCGTGTTGAATGGACTGATAGCTTACCACCCACACAACACTAAAACAGGCTTCAAAAATCAATGTATCTTTTGATTTGGCATCACCACCAGATAGAAGAATACAGGAAGGAACATCGCACCTTATCCTCCTGAATATTTCACGAAACCTCATTTCTAGTGACAGTTCTAGTGAACTCTTAGTTTCTAGTGATTGACTGTTGACGGTGGGAAGGCTGGGCGTGACCTCTAACTTCCGCTAACTTCCTCTCTCCCTCACGACGACATGAGGCATGGAACAGGAGATTAGAATGAGATGAAAAATGAGTGAACAGGGTAAGAATAAGATGAAGCAAGGAGGCAATAAGAATGATACATTACACAACAACAGTTAAACTTTATAAACATGTGTAGCACAAAATAATAATCCTTAGTGGCATCATTATATTAATACAACTAAAGAATACATTTTTATAAACCAAAAAAAAAGAGAGGTTATTTCAAGAACACGGAATCTGAGGACTTCCTTAACACAAGAATATTGGTTGTGGTTGAAGGGGGAAAGGGGGGGGGGGAGGGGGAAGGATTGGGAGGGATTGGGGAGGGAACTATCAAGAGAAAGCGCCAAGCCATTACGACTATATAGCACTTGGAAGGGGGATCAGGATAAGGATTTGGGATGGGACAGTGGGAAAAGGAATGGTGCCCAACCACTTGTGGACGGTCGGGGATTGAACGCTGACCTGGATGAAGCGAGACCGTCGCTCTACCGTCCAGCCCAAGTGGTGGGAGTGGCTTGTGGGGGGGGGAGGGGTTTGACAGTTGTGTCTATATGTTAAGTCGATGTTTCTTCTCGTAAATACAAGCCGTCTTCAGGGAGGAGATCCGCTTAATGGAATGGATTAAGAACGAATACACAATGTCTGCTATTATCTACTTTGTATCCATGATTAGGTTAGATTAAGGCTACTTTAGGTTAAGGTTAGGTTTCATGACGTTTGGTTACCTTAATGCAGTGTGTTATTGACGATAATGTGAAATATGGAATTCAAAAACTATTTCAGTGTGCCCTTGAATTCTGTTTTCAGAAAACCAAATTCTTCAAAAGAAACCTTTTTCCATTATACACTTTTTCTTGTAATATGACTATACATAAAGAGTATATAAAGATATATAAAGATGACTATATAAATTGTTAGTTTAAAATGTAGAGTTATAACGTGAGAATAATCTGTTTACGACAAAGGTTCACTTCCTGGTTTACCTGTAAACTATTATTGGAACGGTAAAATGCTTTCGGACAATCAGAAATGTCTAGATAACTATTCAGGTGGTTTGGTGGTTTGAGAACGGTGTATTCAACTAGTTGTATTAACCTAGTTGTGCTTGCAGGGGGGTTGAGCTCTGGCTCTGTCGGTCCGCCTGGGTGAGTACACACGACGGGTGGAGGAGACAGAGCGGGCAGTTTACCTAGGGCAAAAAGGTCGTTTGGTCTGGAATCATCATCACGACGATTCTTGTTTGCCTGAGACCAAGCAGGCGTATAGCAATGGATGAGAACACGGGATATGATGATATAGCACCTTGAGGCCATGATGAATACGGCGCAGTATGAGTTGATGGGTAGATGAGACCGCAGCAACACATGTCTTGGTAGAGGGAGTCAACCAATACCATCAGGGTACACTTAATGTGTTTACACCCTGGTGTGAATGGTAGGGTAAACAGCACAATAACTAACTTTGACCAGATGAGCGGGAATTGAAAACCATTCGAGGTCAGGTTTGAAGTGCTTAACTGCCAGTGAACGCGAAGATTCCAGGGACAGATCCCCCAGGGGGGGGGACAGAATCACCAAGGGGAGATAGAACCCGTGCGTTCCACTAGCTAACAGACCGCCAACCAGTCCTCAGGCTAGGCTCGTTAAAGCGGCAGGCCCTACCCTAAAATGGCAATTGCAAAATTTTGTACCTATTGTGTACTCAAAATATATATATTTCCCCTCCCTCATGATAGAACATTTCTTTACCTTCAAGGACCACTTGAGTGGCACTTAACAACGTCACTTAGGTGGCCTAAGTTACTGGAAACAGTTTCCCCAACTTTCAAGACCTGTTTAGACCGTTAAAGCTGGTCTGGATCCAGCTGTACTCTCTTTTCAGACCTTCGTACAGTCCTGGAGCTGGCAGCTGCCAGCTTGAACCAGCTGCCAGCTGGCAGCTAGCAGCTGCTCCTCCCCTGGAACTCTGCTGCCGAAACTTGAGGTCTGAACGTCCCTGTCGTACATGGAGCCAGTTGGTCTGACAGTGTGTAGTGATGGGCTCAGCTGCACGTCTGCGGTGACTGCGTCGATAATTTTCAATGTATCCGTATACATACAGTCGTATACATAGGACTGTGGTCGTCCACAGAGCGACTGGCTGCGGCGGTCACGTGATCACTCAGGCCGACCAACCCCGCAGCGCACAATAACGACACGCGAAGGTACTCTTCGGGGGCCCTTGATGGCTCGTATCACCGGAGGTATTATTCGGCAGCGTTGGTAAGACTGGCGAGGTTTGCAGACAACAACAACAACAACAGCTGAAGCTCTAATCCCAGACCTCTTGACCAATAGCAGCCGTGGACAGGGCACCACAGCAACCGTGGACAGGGCACCACAGCACACCCATACAATCACTATGATAGATAAATTATAGGATTGACATACAATCGGGAGGAATAGACAATCCTACCATAAAAAAAATCCCATTAGCTTTTTACATTTAATCCAATAAAGAATCCAGGTTCGTTTCCCGTTTTCTTCCGTTGTAGCTCCAACAATTATCTTGGGTTAAACTTTAAGAGTTGAGACCCACCTGTCAATCCATTCAATTCTCGAGTGACCGTCTCACTCACTGACGTCACTTGACTGGCCAATCCTCGGGATTTACAGCGAGAGTAAGCTGTAATCCTGCAGGATTTCCCTGCATCAATTCCTCCCCGGGGGGGATTTTTACTCAGGGTGCAAATGGGATTATTAAATTCCGGCACTAAATCTTTTCATATTGTCTTTCTTGCTAAGCTACAGTCACTAGTACTGATGACACCGGCTGTCATCTGAGTGGCTCCTCTTTGTCACTCAGATGACAGTCTGTGTCTCCCCCTAGCCATTCAGATGACAGCCTGCGCCTCAGCCCTACCGACTCAGCGACCAATGGGGAATCATTTTCTCTTAGAACTCCTTTGGGAAATCCTGTAATCGCCTGAACGGGCTGCATGAGAACCTACTTAGGTGGGAGCCTGGGATTAATCCCCATAGCCAAGGGGGAATCATTAGCAGCCAAAAGACTTTAAGATAGGGAAATACTGGATTTCCGACCGCTGATTGGTTCCTCGCGGCTGTCGAAGAAACTGACCGCTGATTGGTCCCGCATCGATAACTGTCGCGCTGCTCAACGCTTATTGGACGTTGTTCAGGGGAGAGATCTGGGCGCAATAAGGCGATTGGGCAGCGCTGAAGCTCCCCACCCCAATCACTCTAATCTGATGGGGGTGGGGGGCAGATTTGGAGTTCCGGTTCTCTCAAGGATGCTTCCTCATTTACATGGAGATACTCATGAGTACATATCCACGAGTGGTCACTCCTCAATACTCTATCATCCTCCACCTTACCCAAGCGCCTCCCTCATACCCCCCCCCCCACCCCCCATCATCCAGACGCCCCTCTCCCCCACCCCCATCATCCAGACGCCCCCCCATGCCCCTCCACCGTACACGGTGTCATCCAGTGAGTTAGTGGAGGCGATGGCTGGCCTCCCACGCCTCCTCCAGCACTCCACCTTTAAGAGCAAGTTCCAGAGGTTCCTACACCAATGGAAGCAAGACTGGAGGTTCCTACACCAATGGAAGCAAGACTGGAGGCTCCTACACCAATGGAAGCAAGACTGGAGGTTCCTACACCAATGGAAGCAAGACTGGAGGCTCCTACACCAATGGAAGCAAGACTGGAGGCTCCTACACCAATGGAAGCAAGACTGGAGGCTCCTACACCAATGGAAGCAAGACTGGAGGCTCCTACACCAATGCAAGCAAGACTGGAGGCTCCTACACCAATGCAAGCAAGACTGGAGGCTCCTACACCAATGGAAGCAAGACTGGAGGCTCCTACACCAATGCAAGCAAGACTGGAGGCTCCTACACCAATGCAAGCAAGACTGGAGGCTCCTACACCAATGCAAGCAAGACTGGAGGCTCCTACACCAATGCAAGCAAGACTGGAGGCTCCTACACCAATGGAAGCAAGACTGGAGGCTCCTACACCAATGCAAGCAAGACTGGAGGCTCCTACACCAATGCAAGCAAGACTGGAGGCTCCTACACCAATGCAAGCAAGACTGGAGGCTCCTACACCAATGCAAGCAAGACTGGAGGCTCCTACACCTTGTATGATGTAGTAGCCTCCAGTTGTGGATTGTATGATGGAGGAATCATAGTGTCAAGGGTCGTACAGTGCTTGAACGAGAGACCCAGTTCGCAGCAATTGGGTCAAAATTGCCTCGTTTGGGGGAGGCGGCCCCCCCCCTCTAGCTGTTAACATGCCACGGTAGTAAGTAGTTTGACCACGTTTCTACTGGTTTACAGGCACTGTTAGGGGGGGCTGACCTAGTTTACAGAGCTGCCTGTCAAACACGTTGATGAGTTTACACTGGTTTGAAGTATACACAGACCAGTTTGAAGACTTTTAGTCTCGTTTAAGCGGGTTGTATTGGTCCAGTGAGTTTACACAGCTTCCACTGGACTCTCCAAGTCGTGAGTAAAGCCCAACAGGTACAGTTTACCTTGTTCTTTTCCAACTGAGTTTACCGGACTGTTCTACAGACAAGCTTTGCGTTCTTTTGTTCTTCTACGAAGAACGATTGGATATCCAAAGCAACCTCTAGTGTCCCTGTTTATTAGCAACACTCCCAGCAACGATAGCACGATAACATGACCAGCTACGATAGCATGTTAGGGAAGGGAACTATCAGGGGGAAAGCGCCAAGCCATTCCGATTATATAGCACTGAGAAGGGGTCAGGATAAAGATTTGGGATGGGACGTGGGGGAAGGAATGGTGCCCAACCACTTGTGGACGGTCGGGGATCGAACGCCGACCTGCATGAAGCGAGACCGTCGCTCTATCGTCCAGCCCCAAGAGATTATACGCGATAACATGTTAAGGATCTCGTATGAAAGGAGATTAACATTAGCCAATAGTGACAGGATGTTACCTGAAGGGACAGATAGACAGCAATAGACAGGTGATGAAGCAGTTGACGACCAATGACGGTAGCCAATCACCGTACGGGAGCAACCCGATATTTCGAAGTGATTAATTATGGTGATTGCGGGAAACTTAAGCCTCGTCAAAATTAGTGCCAAGCTGGATGTCCGCTAAAATTATAACTCATTAAAATTAGACCTAATTCCAATGGGAGCCCATCTAAATTATGGGGCCGAGGCAAATGAGGGCCCATGAAAATGGGGCCATTATATGACCCAATTCCCACTACTAATGGCTATTAAATCCCTTCATCTTTACTACCAAATACCATATAATAATTCTATATAATTATTATATAGATTATATTATAATTATCCTATATATAATATAGGATAGGGGGTGTACAATACAGATTCCATTCACACTCCCCTTACCTATATCTTGTGTGGATTCCGGGGAACAACATCCCCGCGGCCCTGTCTCCTTTTTGGTCATCTGGTCAACGAGGCTGTTGGACGCAGCTGCTCGCGGCCTGATGTATGACTCACAGCCTGGTTGATCAGGAATTCCTAGGAGGCGTTTATCGAGCCGTCTCTTCAAGACAGTGAGAGTCAGACTCTTGAAGACACTCAATAGACCAAATAACTTGCACACTTTAGACTAAAAAAAAAACATCAGCACGTCATTCGTAAGTTCGAATCCTCGTCACGGCCCTGGTGGATTTGATCAGGACAATCAATAAATAGGAAAAAAATAGGGAATCGCTAAATTTTTTTAAGTCGTCAACAGTTAAAATTGTTGTTCTGAAGGGGAAGAAATTGGGGTTTCTGAACCCAACCAGTCAGAGGACGCGTAAAAATCGGTTCCAATTTGATGTCTTGGCAGTATTGGAGATGCGCCAGCTGTGACTGTCCCCTGCACCCGTCTACTTCCTCAGATGGTTCTCCAGCACCCGTCTACTTCCTCAGATGGTCCTCCAGCACCCGTCTACCGTCCCAGATGGTCCTCCAGCACCCGTCTACCGTCCCAGATGGTCCTCCAGCACCCGTCTACCGTCCCAGATGGTCCTCCAGCACCCGTCTACCGTCCCAGATGGTCCTCCAGCACCCGTCCACCACCACAGATGGTCCTCCAGCACCCGTCTACCGTCCCAGATGGTCCTCCAGCACCCGTCCACCACCACAGATGGTCCTCCAGCACCCGTCCACCACCACAGATGGTCCTCCAGCACCCGTCTACCGTCCCAGATGGTCCTCCAGCACCCGTCCACCACCACAGATGGTCCTCTAGCACCCGTCTACCGTCCCAGATGGTCCTCCAGCACCCGTCCACCACCACAGATGGTCCTCTAGCACCCGTCTACCGTCCCAGATGGTCCTCCAGCACCCGTCCACCACCACAGATGGTCCTCCAGCACCCGTCCACCACCACAGATGGTCCTCCAGCACCCGTCTACTTCCTCAGATGGTTCTCCAGCACCCGTCTACCGTCCCAGATGGTTCTCCAGCACCCGTCTACCGTCCCAGATGGTCCTCCAGCACCCGTCCACCACCACAGATGGTCCTCTAGCACCCGTCTACTTCCTCAGATGGTTCTCCAGCACCCGTCTACCGTCCCAGATGGTTCTCCAGCACCCGTCTACCGTCCCAGATGGTCCTCCAGCACCCGTCCACCACCACAGATGGTCCTCCAGCACCCGTCCACCACCACAGATGGTCCTCCAGCACCCGTCCACCACCACAGATGGTGACTTATCAACCTCACATCTTTCAAATTTACGCGCGAAATTACAGTTGGCAATTTATGCAAAAGCCACGTTCATTTTGGCATGAGACTTGAGCCACGCCCTGCCCACGTCTCAGGGGTTCGAACCCGGGGGAGACTTGAGCCACGCCCTGCCCACGTCTCAGGGGTTCGAACCCGGGGGAGACTTGAGCCACGCCCTGCCCACGTCTCAGGGGTTCGAACCCGGGGGAGACTTGAGCCACGCCCTGCCCACGTCTCAGGGGTTCGAACCCGGGGGAGACTTGAGCCACGCCCTGCCCACGTCTCAGGGGTTCGAACCCGGGGGAGACTTGAGCCACGCCCTGCCCACGTCTCAGGGGTTCGAACCCGGGGGAGACTTGAGCCACGCCCTGCCCACGTCTCAGGGGTTCGAACCCGGGGGAGACTTGAGCCACGCCCTGCCCACGTCTCAGGGGTTCGAACCCGGGGGAGACTTGAGCCACGCCCTGCCCACGTCTCAGGGGTTCGAACCCGGGGGAGACTTGAGCCACGCCCTGCCCACGTCTCAGGGGTTCGAACCCGGGGGAGACTTGAGCCACGCCCTGCCCACGTCTCAGGGGTTCGAACCCGGGGACCATCAGCCGACTAGAACCTTCTCCTAACCACCTTCGTGAAGAACATGAACTTGTTCATGAAGAACTAATCCCGACGCCAGACAAGGCGCCTTGAAAGAGGCCAATGTTGGCTATGCCTTTAGGTACCCGCTTGGGGACTCTTGGGTTCATAGATCTCGATATATAGACAAGACAGCATCGCTACTTTCAAGACGTCAGGGCACAAAGAACAAGGAGTCATCAGAGAACATATCTCTACCCCCACAACCTGTTTCCCCACCACAGATAGCAGGATAAGAGGATAGCAGGAGATCAGACATCAACAAAGTACTACATATGAAACACTGATAGCCAACTCGGGTATATTCTACTAATCATGAAGACTATGCTAGGCAGCATATCCAGCGCCATCCATATATCTATATAATGAGGGGGGGATATGTGGGGGAGGGGGGGGCGCCTGGTGATCAATAAGATAAAGACAGCGTGGGTGGATTCCGCCCCCCCCCAGGACCCCCTTCTACTCTTACTCCCCCCTTTAACACCCCCCCTGCTCCATCCCCCTCTACCCCCCCCCCCCGTCTGCCTTACTACACATTCCCTTTCATCTCTCAACCTCTCCCTCTCTCACACAACCCCCTTTCACGCCCATTTCCCCTCTCTCTTGAAAGTCATGATTATGTAATTCCAACTAGAAGGGTTACCCGGCGATGCCCGGGTCTGTTTCCCCTCTCTCCATCCTCTTCCCCCCCCCTCCTCTACCACCTCCACCTTCTCCAATCTCACCGATTTCAATTCTCTCCCTCCCTTCCTCTCTCTCTCTCTCTCTGCATGTTCTGAGAGAAAGAGAGAGAGAGAGTAAACACAACTAAAATGCTATTTATTCAATCTGTTACGTTGCTGAAACATTGCAACAACATGGTTACATAAAAGAAAGTTGTGGTTAGGTTGTGTAAAAGTTGTAATATTATGCATAGCTAGAAATCTCTTGGAAAGATTGTGGCCATGTTGTGTGAAAGTTGTAATATTACACAGATAGAAATCTCTTGGGAAACTAAACCCTTCATTTCACACTTCAATTTGCGTCTCTAGGATTCAAAACAGGAAGCGATCCATGTCCCATAACAGTGTCCTTGTACTCACAAATCGCCATGCAAAGTTCCACAGCGCTAGCCCCAATATATACAAGTCTCGGGATCGCCATAACCCGTGCTACTTGTCCCGCTCCTGTGCCAGGTCAGTCCACTACGGGCTCACCATAGCCCGTGCTACGAAACCTGTATATCATTTCTCAGTTTATTGCGTCTTAATTTACATTTCTAAAACAGCTTAAGAGCTTCGTAGCCCTTTAAGGCAGCCTATACAATACTACCCTAGGGTGGGGAAGTTTGAATAAATGTAAACTAAGCTGTCATGAGTGAGAGGAGATGTACAGGTTTCGGAAGCAGACATGTAAGCGACAGCAGGGCTGTAGAGGATGTCTTTAGTAAATACAACAATATTGTGGAGGCAATAGTATTATAAAACAAACTAGGGGCTAGATCAGAAGAACATATGCAGAATGGAAGAGGAATCTTTGAGACAACATGATGCTAAACCCAGAGAGAGAGAGAGAGAGAGAGAGACAGAGAGAGAGCCAGAGAGAGAGAGAGAGAGAGAGAGAGAGAGAGAGAGAGAGAGAGAGAGAGAGAGCCAGAGAGAGAGAGAGAGAGAGAGAGAGAGCCAGAGAGAGAGGAGAGGCAGCTGAAGTGAAGCATCAGAACTCCAGGAAGTGCCAAGAAAAAATGATGTGGGTATTTTTATCCCAAGGTCTAGAGCGGGAGCGGACTGGAATTGGGCCGGGATCAGGCTTGGGGCCGAGTACACACACTCACACGGCCGAGTGAACAGCGGTATGGGGTCGTAGTCCTAAGGACCCGGGATCGATTCCCGGCCGAGGCGGAAACAAATGGGTAGAGTTTCTTTCACCCTGATGCCCCCCCCCCCCCCTGTTTAGCGAGCAGTAAATAGGTACCTGGGAGGTTGACAGCTGCTACGGGCTGCTTCCTGGGTGTGTACTCACCTAATTGTGCTTGCGGGGGTTGAGCTCTGGCTCTTCGGTCCCGCCTCTCAACCGTCAATGCGCGCGCGTGTGTGTGTGTGTGTGTGTGTGTGTGTGTGTGTGTGTGTGTGTGTGTGTGTGTGTGTGTGTGTGTGTGTGTGTGTGTGTGTGTGCGCGCGCGCGCGCGTGTGTGCGTGCGAGCGTGCGTGCACACACCTGGGGAGATAAATCAGTGGATGTTAATATGAAGGTCTGAATTAACCTGCGCGCCAAGGTCGTCTATAACAGTTCTGCGCATGCGCCAGCCATTAGTGCTTGCGTGCGTGGACGTATTCGTGAGTCTGCGTGCGTGCGTGTGTGTGTGTGTGTGTGTGTGTGTGTGTGTGTGTGTGTGTGTGTGTGTGTGTGTGTGTGTGTGTGTGTGTGTGTGTGTGTGTGGAGGGGGGGGTGTGCGTGTGTGGCCCTAGAAAGACACATTACGTTCGTGCATATTCCCCCCCACACGAACCCGAATAAACGTGCTAGTAGGGTTGAGGCTACGACCTCATGCGGGCTCACCATAGCCCGTGCTACTTGGAACTTTCTGTTCCAGGAAGCGAATCTTTAACAAACAACAGGGTTGAGCTCTAGCTCCTAAGGCCCCCCACCCCCTGTATTTCTTTATCTTCGCTTCCGTACATAATTTCGAAGCTTCATATAACGACCCCACACATCACTAACGACCCCACACATCACTAACGACCCCACACACATCACTAACGACCCCACACACATCACTAACGACCCCCACACACATCAGTAACGACCCCCACACAGCAAACGACCGGTTATGGAAAACTGTATTCCACTATTAAGTACACAGTCACGTGTCATTAGGCCTACCAGGCCTAGAAGATTCTGGAAACAGAACTTGAGAACCTAAAGGTACAAAAATTAAGATAAAAAAAATTATCTTAAAAATTTAAGATAATTAAAATAATATCTTTTTGTCACCACAAAACACATTACAATAATTTATATTTCATTACAACCCACTAAGAGGATAATTGTCTCTTGCAGCTAATTATGCTCGAATTACGTTCCTTAATTAGAGGTACAGTGATAAATTATTACAATTATTAAATTATACAATTACAATTATTAAACAGTTAATGAGCTCCGAAGCACCAGGAGGCTGTTTATAACAATAACAACAGTTGATTGGCAAGTTTTCATCCTTGTAAACTGTTTAATAAATGTAACCAAAGCCGTCAAACAAGCGTGAAAACTTGCCAATCAACTGTTGTTATTGTTATAAACAGCCTCCTGGTGCTTCGGAGCTCATTAACTGTATAATTATTGTAAACAAAGCCGCCAAAGATTGAGAAAAGATGGACAAGTTCGTAAAAGTACTTGCGTAACTGCTTCGAGAATCTGGCTCCAGGTTCGTAAGTGCTAGCGTAACTGTTTCGTAAATCTGGCTCCAGGTTCGTAAGTGCTTGCGTAACTGCTTCGTGAATCTGGCCCCAGGTTCCTAAGTGCTAGCGTAAATGCTTCGTGAATCTGGCTCCAGGTTCGTAAGTGCTTGCGTAAATGCTTCGTGAATCTGGCTCCAGGTTCGTAAGTGCTTGCGTAACTGCTTCGTGAATCTGGCCCCCTCTTTCACCTATTTATTGAGCAGGTGAAGATGGTAACTCACATTAACGAAACCGTTCAATCCGTCACAAATACGACGTACTAGTAACACAACAAATCCCCCACAATACTGACGCTTTCAAAGCATCATTCCCCAAATAAACAGCTTCCTAAACGACACAATCACAGTTTAATTGAACGACAGATTGGGAGTGTTTGCTGCCAACAATCTCACCTCGTGTCCACCGATTGGCTAATAACAGAAATTGATTGTAAACACGATAAACAAACTTCACAGTTGACATTTATGCAAATTTATTTAATTGTTTTAAGCGAGTTAATAACGCGGATGATATTATGTTTCTGTTGTTTTAAAGTGACGAGGTGGAGGGCCCCCCTGGTGACGAGGTATAGGGCCCCCTGGTGACGAGGTATAGGGCCCTCTGGTGACGAGGTATAGGGCCCCCTGGTGACGAGGTATAGGGCCCTCTGGTGACGAGGTATAGGGCCCCCTGGTGACGAGGTGTAGGGCCCCCTGGTGACGAGGTATAGGGCCCTCTGGTGACGAGGTATAGGGCCCCCTGGTGACGAGGTATAGGGCCCTCTGGTGACGAGGTATAGGGCCCCCTGGTGACGAGGTATAGGGCCCCCTGGTGACGAGGTATAGGGCCCCCCTGGTGACGAGGTATAGGGCCCCCCTGGTGACGAGGTATAGGGCCCCCCTGGTGACGAGGTATAGGGCCCCCCTGGTGACGAGGTATAGGGCCCCCCTGGTGACGAGGTATAGGGCCCCCCTGGTGACGAGGTATAGGGCCCCCCTGGTGACGAGGTATAGGGCCCCCCTGGTGACGAGGTATAGGGCCCCCCTGGTGACGAGGTATAGGGCCCCCCTGGTGACGAGGTATAGGGCCCCCCTGGTGACGAGGTATAGGGCCCCCCTGGTGACGAGGTATAGGGCCCCCCTGGTGACGAGGTATAGGGCCCCCCTGGTGACGAGGTATAGGGCCCCCCTGGTGACGAGGTATAGGGCCCCCCTGGTGACGAGGTATAGGGCCCTCTGGTGACGAGGTATAGGGCCCCCCTGGTGACGAGGTATAGGGACGAGGTATAGGGCCCCCCTGGTGACGAGGTATAGGGCCCCCCTGGTGACGAGGTATAGGGCCCCCCTGGTGACGAGGTATAGGGCCCCCCTGGTGACGAGGTATAGGGCCCCCCCTGGTGACGAGGTATAGGGCCCTCTGGTGACGAGGTATAGGGCCCTCTGGTGACGAGGTATAGGGCCCTCTGGTGACGAGGTATAGGGCCCTCTGGTGACGAGGTATAGGGCCCTCTGGTGACGAGGTATAGGGCCCTCTGGTGACGAGGTATAGGGCCTCCCTGGTGACGAGGTATAGGGCCCCCTGGTGCCGAGGTATAGGGCCCCCTGGTGCCGAGGTATAGGGCCATAAACTATCAGGGTTCGAGCCGACTAAAGCGTTTTAACTAGAAATTATTTCTTCCCGAAATGAGGTGTTGATACACAGCCCCCCCCCCCCACGCACGCAACCACAGCCTGGTTGATCAGGTATCCTGTAGAGGCCTTTATCAAGTCGCTGGGACACCGTGAGCGCTCGGCTGATTGTCCACGATCAATATAACATTTCTAATATTGATTGTTTACACCGTAAAGGTCAATCCTGACTTCAGGCAGGACTGTGTAATACGACCAGCTCTCTCGCTCGTTAGGTCGCTTTTGTTACGTAGAGGCAAATGGACAGAAGGGATTGAGGGGATATAGCCAGGGAATATAGACGGGAGAGACAGACAGACATATTCAAATGTAGATATGATAAAGCTCGAGCTCAGGAACCTGTACACCAGTTGATCGACAGTTGAGAGGCGGGACCAAAGAGCCAGAGCTCAACCCCCCGCGCGAGCACAACTAGGTGAGTACACTTTACGAACGAGTACCGTTCATGTAGCGGATTTAGCAAAGAGAAAAGATCACTTATTTCGCCTTACGAACTGCTGCTGTGAGAGAAAAAAAAGAGCCCTCTGCTCTTTTGTTTCCATCTAGAGAGCAGAGGGCGGGTCTCTCGAGCACCTCTGGCACTATATGCCACCTCTGGCACTATATGGCACCTCTGGCACTATGTGGCACCTCTGCGCTAGCGGCAGCGTCACCATGTGCCAATGGTCTTGGCTTTTCCACCACATTATGTCATTTTTAAAGTCTCCGCTCTGCGATACAGTCTACCGAGTGGGTTTACCTCGCCCGGGAGCCGGTGGCTGAGCGGACAGAACACTGGACGCGTGATCCTGTGGTTCCGGGTTCGATCCCGGGCGCCGGCGAGAGACAATGGGCAGAGTTTTTTCCACCCTGATGCTCCTGTTACCTAGCAGTAAATAGGTACCTGGGAGTTAGTCAGCTGTCACGGGCTGCTTCCTGGGGATGGAGGCCGGGCCGCGGGGACACTAAGCCCCGAAATCATCTCAAGATAACCTCAAGATAACCTGGCCCTGCTTCGCTCTTATGGCAGGGAGTGGAGCAGGAGCCAACACTCTGGCACCGATCTCTGTCGACCAAGACGGGCTTCGAACCCGCGTCCCTGGTAACCCTATACGCGTGCCTGAACCTATCAACCACGGTGTGTGATTTCACCGTGAACTAGACATTACTGGAGGCAGTAAAGCTTCCAGTAAAGTCTATTGAGGCGGGGTCTTTAATTTACTAGAGGGACCACCACCTCTAGCAGGCCTCGTAGGGGGACAGGAAGCCGGCGGCTTGGTTAAAAATAAGTTACGGGTTTTTGTAGGTGCCAAACATGGATTTTTTTTTTCCGGCGGTTGGCTTATGATATTATCACGAAGCTTTCTTTCGTGGTAGTTTCTCTTTTGTACGAAACGACCACGAAGGGTCGTTATAACCCGTCCCTGGGAGTTGTACTCCATTCTTAAACCCGTGTGTTCAGGGGATCACTGTAGACCGTTATTCCGCACCCTCCGTATTTCACTCAGTCCGATTTGTGAAAGTTCCACCCCCCCCCCCCTTGCATCAGGAGCCCAATACCAGTTATTGATTTAGAGTTCGACTTTGAAGTGCAGTAATTTGAATCAACAAACTTCAACACCTTCCCTAGACAACATGGGTTAGACATCTTAGATGTTAGATGCCTAAGGACACATCCTTAGATGCTTGGGAGTCGAACACCACACTTGAGTAGGTTTCTTAACAGCACAATTAACACTACAGCACACTGAGGAGGACAATCAGAGGCCACCACACTCTCAAGGAGGAGCTACAGGAAAGATGTTGGGTCATAACCTTTTTTTTTTAATATAAACTTTGGCGACAGATCGGAAGTTAGGGCCGGGATGGGGGGTGGTTTGGGGCCGGGATGGGTGTGGATAGGGTAATCCTGGCGGGAAACCAACCCGTGCCGTCCTCTCCAGCATCTACCTATATCACTAAACTGATATCCTATATCACCCGAACCTAACCTTACCAAGGACCCTCGAATAGAAAACAGAACCGCCCGACAGTTCTGCTATAACTTACAGCACGTCGTATTCTGACGTCGGGGGAGGATTTAAACGTTTAAAATACGATTAATAAAGTGGTAAAAAAGTGAGAAAATGTTTGTCATTCCTTCAGCGAAGTCGCCTAGCTAGCTAGCCCTTCTCTCAGCGAAGTCACCTAGCTAGCCCTTCTCTCAGCGAAGTCTCCTAGCTAGCCCTTCTCTCAGCGAAGTCACCTAGCTAGCCCTTCTCTCAGCGAAGTCTCCTAGCTAGCATAGCAACTTCAAATTCATTTGACGTTTTGGAGGACGAGTGCTGTGCTGGTAATGGGAACAATCCCATTATTTGCATTAGCGTGGGAGGAAATGATGTTGGTCGAGTCAGGAGTGAGGAACTGATTCAGAGGTATAAAACAGCCATAGAGTTAGTTAGGAGCAAGGGAGGAATCCCGATCATATGTGGCATTCTTCCAAGAAAGGGAGTGGGAAATGAATGGATATCGAGGGCACTTGGTGTCAATTGCCGGCTGGAAAGATATTGCAAATCAAATGCAATATCTTTCATAGACAACTGGGAACACTTCTATGGAAGAAATGAAATGTATGCTCGTGATGGGGTGCATCTATCGAGAGCTGGGGTTGTTGCTGTTGCGAACTCGCTAGAAGAAGTGGTTAGAGGTGTTTGTTTGGGTTTAAACTGTTAGTAGATAGAGGTATGGGAATTGATTTGGAGGAATCTTTTTATTCTAGCATTGTTGAGGCAGTTGATAGTGGTAAGGATTGCGATGTTGTATACCTTGACTTTAGCAAAGCTTTTGATACAGTGCCACATGAAAGACTGATTAAAAAATAGAGTCTCATGGTATTGGGGGTGCTATATTAAGCTGGATTAGGGCATGGCTATACCAAAGGAAACAGAGAGTTAGTATAAATGGAATCAAGTCAGAGTGGGAAAATGTTGTAAGTGGAGTGCCTCAAGGCTCTGTCCTGGGACCTCTGTTGTTTATAACATATATAAATGATTTAGATTCAGGTTTGAGTAGCAACATTTGCAAATTTGCCGATGATACGAAAATCGGTAGGGAAATTAATTCGGAGGAGGACTCACTATCACTTGAATGGATATAAATTCACTTGAACGTGTCCAGCGTAGGATGACTAAGTTAATTCCCCAAATTAGAAATCTTTCATATGAAGAAAGATTAACAAAGCTTAAGTTGCATTCACTGGAAAGGCGAAGAGTTAGGGGCGACATGATAGAGGTTTACAAGTGGGTGAATGGACATAACAAGGGGGATATTAATAGGGTATTAAAAGTATCAACACAGGACAGAACACGAAACAATGGGTATAAATTGGATAAGTTTAGATTTAGGAAAGACTTGGGTAAATACTGGTTCAGTAACAGGGTTGTAGATTTGTGGAACCAATTGCCGCGTAACGTGGTGGAGGTGGGGTCCCTCGATTGTTTCAAGCGCGGGTTGGACAAGTATATGAGTGGGATTGGGTGGTTATAGAATAGGAGCTGCCTCGTATGGGCCAATAGGCCTTCTGCAGTTACCTTTGTTCTTATGTTCTTATGTTCTTATGTTCTCTCAGCGAAGTCACCTAGCTAGCTAGCCCTTCGCTCAGCGAAGTCACCTAGCTAGCCCTTCGCCCAGCGAAGTCACCTAGCTAGCCCTTCTCTCAGCGAAGTCACCTAGCTAGCCCTTCTCTCAGCGAAGTCTCCTAGCTAGCCCTTCTCTCAGCGAAGTCACCTAGCTAGCCCTTCGCCCAGCGAAGTCACCTAGCTAGCCCTTCTCTCAGCGAAGTCACCTAGCTAGCCCTTCTCTCAGCGAAGTCACCTAGCTAGCCCTTCTCTCAGCGAAGTCTCCTAGCTAGCCCTTCTCTCAGCGAAGTTTCCTAGCTAGCTAGCCCTTCTCTCAGCGAAGTCACCTAGCTAGCCCTTCTCTCAGCGAAGTCGCCTAGCTAGCTAGCTCTTCTCTCAGCGAAGTCTCCTAGCTAGCTAGCCCTTCTCTCAGCGAAGTCACCTAGCTAGCCCTTCTCTCAGCGAAGTCACCTAGCTAGCTAGCCCTTCTCTCAGCGAAGTCACCTAGCTAGCCCTTCGCCCAGCGAAGTCACCTAGCTAGCCCTTCTCTCAGCGAAGTTTCCTAGCTAGCTAGCCCTTCTCTCAGCGAAGTCTCCTAGCTAGCTCTTCTCTCAGCGAAGTCTCCTAGCTAGCTAGCCCTTCTCTCAGCGAAGTCACCTAGCTAGCCCTTCTCTCAGCGAAGTCACCTAGCTAGCTCTTCCTTCACCGAAGTCACCAACGTACTTCACCAACGACAAGGGCGCTAACGTTCCACTATCAGCCAGTAACGAGGGTTATAAACCCAGGTATTTGTGCCTTGAATGCGAAATCAAGCATTCTAATCAGCAGTAAGTCTGCGAGTGTTTGCTAATACCGCTCCTAATGTGAGTGGATATTATTTCAATTATACCAAACTACGAGAGAGGGAGAAGGAGGATCACCACCTACCCACATCCAAGGTGGGTATATACCTCCCATGTGGGTCGAAAGCGGGTATATATATATATATATATATATATATATATTATTAAATATGACCGAAAAAGTAAGATTAATAATTCTAACACGAATTTTCTCAATCTTTCGTACATTATGCTTCACTGTTGGATGTAAATCAAAAATCACTTCTCCAAAATTCATTTTTATTTCTAGTCTGACGCGACACGGGCGCGTTTCGTAAAACTTATTACATTTTCAAAGACTTCACAAATACACAACTGATTGGAACTTGCGTTTCCCTGATTTTATATCTACATTTGAGTGAGGTGGGAAGGGTGATGTGGCATTACATTTGAGTAAGGTGGGAAGGATGATGTGGCATTAGAGGATATTAATAGGGTATTAAAAGTATCAACACAAGACAGAACACGAAACAATGGATATTGAATAGAAGTGTTTGTAGAAAGCTTATTGGTCCATATTTCTTGATGCTTCTATATTGGAGCGGAGTCTTGAGGTGGGTAGAATATAGTTGTGCAATAATTGGCTGTTGATTGCTGGTGTTGACTTCTTGATGTGTAGTGCCTCGCAAACGTCTAGCCGCCTGCTATCGCTGTATCTATCGATGATTTCTGTGTTGTTTACTAGGATTTCTCTGGCGATGGTTTGGTTATGGGAAGAGATTATATGTTCCTTAATGGAGCCCTGTTGTTTATGCATCGTTAAACGCCTAGAAAGAGATGTTGTTGTCTTGCCTATATACTGGGTTTTTTGGAGCTTACAGTCCCCAAGTGGGCATTTGAAGGCATAGACGACGTTAGTCTCTTTTAAAGCGTTCTGTTTCGTGTCTGGAGAGTTTCTCATGAGTAGGCTGGCCGTTTTTCTGGTTTTATAGTAAATCGTCAGTTGTATCCTCTGATTTTTGTCTGTAGGGATAACGTTTCTATTAACAATATCTTTCAGGACCCTTTCCTCTGTTTTATGAGCTGTGGAAAAGAAGTTCCTGTAAAATAGTCTAATAGGGGGTATAGGTGTTGTGTTAGTTGTCTCTTCGGAGGTTGCATGGCTTTTCACTTTCCTTCTTATGATGTCTTCGATGACATCATAAGAAGGAAAGTGAAAAGCCATGCAACCTCCGAAGAGACAACTAACACAACACCTATACCCCCTATTAGACTATTTTACAGGAACTTCTTTTCCACAGCTCATAAAACAGAGGAAAGGGTCCTGAAAGATATTGTTAATAGAAACGTTATCCCTACAGACAAAAATCAGAGGATACAACTGACGATTTACTATAAAACCAGAAAAACGGCCAGCCTACTCATGAGAAACTCTCCAGACACGAAACAGAACGCTTTAAAAGAGACTAACGTCGTCTATGCCTTCAAATGCCCACTTGGGGACTGTAAGCTCCAAAAAACCCAGTATATAGGCAAGACAACAACATCTCTTTCTAGGCGTTTAACGATGCATAAACAACAGGGCTCCATTAAGGAACATATAATCTCTTCCCATAACCAAACCATCGCCAGAGAAATCCTAGTAAACAACACAGAAATCATCGATAGATACAGCGATAGCAGGCGGCTAGACGTTTGCGAGGCACTACACATCAAGAAGTCAACACCAGCAATCAACAGCCAATTATTGCACAACTATATTCTACCCACCTCAAGACTCCGCTCCAATATAGAAGCATCAAGAAATATGGACCAATAGGCTTTCTACAAACACTTCTATTCAATATCCATTGTTTCGTGTTCTGTCTTGTGTTGATACTTTTAATACCCTATTAATATCCTCTAATGCCACATCATCCTTCCCACCTTACTCAAATGTAATGCCACATCACCCTTCCCACCTCACTCAAATGTAGATATAAAATCAGGGAAACGCAAGTTCCAATCAGTTGTGTATTTGTGAAGTCTTTGAAAATGTAATAAGTTTTACGAAACGCGCCCGTGTCGCGTCAGACTAGAAATAAAAATGAATTTTGGAGAAGTGATTTTTGATTTACCTCCAACAGTGAAGCATAATGTACGAAAGATTGAGAAAATTCGTGTTAGAATTATTAATCTTACTTTTTCGGTCATATTTAATAAAATATGTCTACAGGAAAGACTGCTACCAAAATATACTAATATATATATATATATATATATATATATATATATATATATATATATATATATATATACATAAACTTCCTTTCCATCTAGCTAGGACTCCAAGCTATCTCTCCCATGAGCAGACGTCCCCCCCCCTTTTCCTTCTTTGACTGCTACTGGGACTGCTACTAATCCCTAATCCATATCCTGACTTCCTTCCCTCCCCCGTCCCATCCCTAATCCTTATCCTGACCCCTTCCATGTGCTATATAGTCGTAATGGCTTGGAATGGAATATTGTATTCTGTGTTTTGTAAAGTCCTCAAACATAGCGAATATTAACACCAATGATCAAAGTCCAGCAGTGTTGAAGGATGTGCTTGAGGAAGGGGTGGAGTGGGGGGTGTGGGGGTGGGGGGGTTGAGATGAGGGAGATGACCACCTCAGCTTCCACAAGACGCCAGCGTATGGCAACCCCGTCTCTCTTCCTCCCCCCCCCCTACTCTTTCACTCACTCAATCGCTTAATTGCCTGCTTGGTCAGATTGAGTGCGACTCAGCCAGTAGGGAGACCACGGGTGAACTACTGGTACTCAAGGCACACATCCACCACACCCATGCACGCCACACACACACACACACACACACACACACACACACACACACACACACACACACACACACACACACACACACACACACACACCCATGCACGCAAGCGCACGTGCGGGGGGGCCCCTCTCAAGCGCACGCACGCACGCATGGACATCAACCTAAAGTCTATTTGTGATTCCCATGCGTGGTGGGGGGGAGGGGGGGGAGAGGAGAGGGGGGGGAGCTGATCGATAAGATTTTGGCTTCTCTACAACTAACCCCCACCCCCACCCCTACCCCACCCCTCACCCCCCTCCTGCCTGCCAGCCACAATCATGGCTACCCTCAGCGTCTGGTAGGCCTATATACCCTCCATATAGGCCTATACTCATATTCAGTTTTTGTCTCTAATTCCTCTCCTGTTTTAACCACCTCTTCCTCCCCCCTGGTGCGTCACACCAGCACCAACAGTTTGGTTACACCAGTGGCTCGCCCTCACCCTACTGGAGGGGTGTGCTGCCGTGACGTCACATCAGTGGTCAAGGGTGAGGTGGGAAGGTCAAGGGTGAGGCGACAAGGTCAAGGGTGAGGTGACAAGGTCAAGGGTGAGGTGACAAGGTCAAGGGTGAGGTGACAAGGTCAAGGGTGAGGCGACAAGGTCAAGGGTGAGGTGACAAGGTCAAGGGTGAGGTGACAAGGTCAAGGGTGAGGTGACAAGGTCAAGGGTGAAGGTGACAAGGTAGAGGGTGAGGTGACAAGGTAGAGGATGAGGTGACAAGTTCGAGGGCGAGGTGACGAGGGCGAGGTGACGAGGGTGAGGTGACGAGGTCGAGGGTGAGGTGACAAGGTCGAGGGCGAGGTGACGAGGGTGAGGTGACAAGGTCGAGGGCGAGGTGACAAGGTCGAAGGTAAGGTGACAAAGTCGAAGGTGAGGTGACAAGGTCGAGGGCGAGGTGACGAGGTCAAGGGTGAGGTGACAAGGTCGAGGGTGAGGTGACAAGGTCGAGGGTGAGGTGACAAGGTCGAGGGTGAGGTGACAAAGTCGAGGGTGAGGTGACGAGATCAAGGGTGAGGTGACGAGGTCAAGGGTGAGGTGACAAGGTCGAGGGTTAGGTGACGAGGTCAAGGGTGAGGTGACAAGGTCAAGGGTGAGGTGACGAGATCAACATTAATACATCAACCATAGTTATGATAATTTGTCCTTCATTCTCCTTGCAACATTTTTTGTTGCAAAAAAAGCAGCGGGATGCAACAGCCTGGTTGATCACACCACCAACCAGGACATCGAGTCCCGGAACTGACATCGGTCTGCTGGTCCTTCCTAAACAGGTTGGGCAGGATGTCTTAAACTTCTAAATGAGAGCTGGACAATTTTATACTGAAGTGGATCAGCTTGACTGTGATGGCTAGATGTCTGTATCGGGCTACGAAGACAGACTCATAGACCTATCTTGAGGTTATCTTGAGATGATTTCGGGGCTTAGCGTCCCCGCGGCCCGGTACTCGACCAAGCCTCCACCCCCAGGAAGCAGCCCGTGACAGCTGTCTAACTCCCAGGTACCTATTTACTGCTAGGTAACTGGCGCATCAGCGTGAAAAACATTTTGCCCATTTTGTCTCCGCCTCCACCGGGGATCGAACCCGGAACCTCAGGACTACGAATCCGAAGCGCTGTCCACCTAGCTGTCAGGCATACCTTTTTGTCATACCTTTTGTATATAATGCAATCCACATTATTAAAGGCACTGGCAGTGCCAGATCTGGCACTGCTGGAGTCGTTCTCAAGGCATCAGCAAGAATGAAAAACCATCACTGTATCTGTTGTTAAAGATTCACTACCTGGAATAAAAAGCTCCATGTAGCACGGGCTATGGCGAGCCCGCAAAAGGGTGTATCTGTCAGTCATCAACAGTGCCAGGACCAGAGTCATGCGGTTAGGAATATAGACAAAAATGCAGCGGGACTATTGGCCCCACGCGAGGCATTTTAAATATATATATACTCAAACTCGCTCATATTTGTCAGTTTTAAAGGTTAAACAAACCGTTGCCAGCACGTCCCTCTTATGTATTTGTTCCACAACTATATATATAATATATATATATATATATATATATATATATATATATATTATATATATATATATATATATTATATATATATATTATATATACATACATACATATACACAAACTTGTTTTCACGAAGGTCTTTATTGGCTAAATCTTATTCAATTGTTTCCATATTTTGCGAGATATATTTAACACCAATACCATCCATCTGTGCAACCCGTCCACATACTAGGCTGGTTAAAGCAGCGGCCGTCCTCCCCAGAAACATTCATCAATTTTAACATACTGTGTATTGAAAATTGTTTTGTTCTCATCTATAAATTAATATTATACATAAAAATTATATGTATAGTTAGAGGTAAATTAGGTTAGGTGATTAGGTACTGTTGGCGATTATTTGTATTTGAAGTTCGTGGGTGAAGCATTTATAGAATTGTGGTTCGAACAGAGGACGTGAACGGAGCACTTGTTCCGGAAGTGTTCGGACGTCATCAGTTGTGAGTCGTGTGTAACAGCTCGTCCTCCAAAGACCCAAAAGTCCATTCCATCCACCCGCCAACCCCCCTCAACTGTTTATGAATGAAAATCAGTTTACACACGAGTCACAACTGCTGACGTCCGAACACTTCCGGAACAAGTGCTTCACTGACGACTTGTGTTCGAACCACAACGCTGTAAATGCTTCACCCACGTACTACAAATACAAATAATCGCCAACAGAACCTAAACACCTAAGTCTATATATGCACAATATGCTATTATAATATTAATTTATACTTGACAAAATTCCTGTTGTGAATGAACAGCATGTTAAAATTTATGAATGTGTCTGTAGGGTCGACCGCTGGATGGAATGGACTTCAGTCGAGAATGGGTTGAAGATCGTCTTCCAGACGAGGCGAGACGTCTGAGAAAGTTTCCTTTCGCCTCATGCACCTCTTCAGTGCCGAAAATAGGTGTCTGGGAGTTTGGCAAATGTTGAAGGTTACCTTTCTTGCCTTGTGGTGATTCCGAGGATCAACGTCCCGGCGGCCCGGTCTCTGACCAGGCCTCTTGGTTGGTGGTCTAGTCAACCAGGCTGTTGGAGGTGACTGCTCGCAGCTTGACTTGTCAATCACAGGCTAAAAGGTTTTCAGTACGCAGTCAATGATTAACCAATTAGGGCTAACCCCTTATACTGTGGTGAGGGCGTGGTTGGTGAGGGCGTGGGCGGTGAGGGCGTGGGCGGTGAGGGCGTGGGTGGTGAGGGCGTGGACGGTGAGGGCGTGGGTGGTGAGGGCGTGGGCGTGGGTGGGCGTGTGTCAGTTACCGTGGGCGGCGGTGGGTGGGGGGCGTGTGTCAATTAATCTCAGATATGACAACACGGAAAGAAAATGTATACCATCCTGGGGAAAAAAAATTGCAAGACAGAAAACGGATACCATCATAGAAAATGTTAATCCTTTGCCGGGTGAAGGGGATACTGCGAAGGATGTAAGGGGCCAGCGGACGCTGGAGAAGGTGGCAGGGACATTGGGGATAAAGAGGGAATCGCGGCAAGAAATCCGTGGTTACAGACTTGTTACACAAGAGTACATAGCCCACCTATCCTGTTTAGCTACTGTGACTATCATCAATAGTCACGAATTCGTACGTACTTAGCTTTTAGATAGTAGTATACTGACTAGTAAGGAATTATTTTAAAATAAGTTAAGCTAAAACACAAACTTAAAATCTTCCTAGGCCTTGTATAGTACACATATGTACTATATTAGGCCTCAGATAGCGTGTATTAGGCCTAAGAAGGTTAGGTTAGTTTGTCAAAGCAACGCAAGTAAAAAATAGTTTTCTTGTTTATCCAACTCAATAGTTTGAATTTCTACTTTCTAATTGCCTTGTACGTTGGTATATATACTATTGTCCCCATCGTTACCGTACTACCACAAGAGGAGGATGGGCTGGGAGAGAGAGAGAGAGAGAGAGAGAGAGAGAGAGAGAGAGAGAGAGAGAGAGAGAGAGAGAGAGAGAGAGAGAGGAGAGAGAGAGAGAGAGAGAGAGAGAGAGAGACAGAGAGAGAGAGAGAGAGAGAGAGAGAGAGAGAGAGAGAGAGAGAGAGACAGAGAGAGAGAGAGAGACAGAGAGAGCGAGAGCGAGCGAGAGAGAGCGAGAGAGAGAGAGCGAGAGAGAGAGAGCGAGAGAGAGAGAGCGAGAGAGAGAGAGCAAGAGAGAGAGACAGAGAGAGCGAGAGCGAGCGAGAGAGAGAGAGCGAGAGAGAGAGAGCGAGAGAGAGAGCGAGAGCGAGCGAGAGAGCGAGCGAGAGAGAGTGAGCCCTGTACACACTAAGAGCGCAACACACACACCCCAACATACCAATGCGATAAGAGGCAGCGTGAGAGACCCTTCACAGCTCGCCAACAGCTGGCAGAGAACGCACAGCACCGCACCCGGTGCTCATGCCACAGGAGGGACCTGCACCAGGCCTGCAGGAGCAGTCTCCTCCTGCCGAAGGACAGGCACCCACACCAGGGGAAACAAAGAGAGGGTGGGAGGGCGTCACCACGTGGCCACCCCCGCCCGTCCGCCCTCCGCCACCCACATCACAAACGGCAGCGGCGGGAACTAGGTCAGATCAATAGTTCCCATGTAGAGAGTGCAGTGTGTCACACCCGAGCCAGCCATGGGGGTGGCTGCAGGTGGGGCAGAGGAGGGGGTGCCAAGGAGGGGGTGCCACGGAGGTGGGGCCGGGGAGGGGGTGCCACGGAGGGGGTGCCACAGAGGACGTGTAGAGAGTCGTGCAGCATCACCGAGAGAGATGCGAGGCCGAGTCTGGGACTCATGTGTGTGTGTTTAAATGTACTATTCCTGTGAGAGGTGTACTTGCGGGGGGTTGAGCTCTGGCTCTTTGGTCCCGCCTGTGTGTGTGTATATATATTACTGCAGCCTTGCTTAGCGCACTGTTGCTTAAGACAAGCAACAGTGCCTGCGTCAGAAGGAGACATTCTCGAGTAAATCTGAATATGATGCAATGTTGCAGAAATAAACCGAATTGTTGCATCAGTGTGTAGTGCAGCGAGGCTGACACACTACCCACTACCAGTAACACTATATATGCCTCATACTTGAGAGGCGGGCCCCAAGAGCTCAAGCACTCACACTAATCGCGTGAATCACCACTTATCACCG